>JAQGBX010002618.1:0-19803 GCA_034698745.1 Megaphyllum sjaelandicum | reverse complement strand
GCAGACGACTTGCTCTGGCCTATTCCACTCAAACGGATTCGCTATGACGTCATGAGGACGCACGGCGCCAAAAATATTACTTCCGGCTGCACTGGCTAGCCAGTGCTCTGCCCTAGTGTGGACAAGTGGAATTCGCCATAAAATTACCTTTTAGCCTCCAGGAACTAGGGCCAGGAGCCTCGAGAGCAGCACCACTCAAAGTTTTGGAATACCTGAATGGTATACCATATGGTACCGTAATGGTATACTGGCTTAAAAAACAGTGCAAGGTGGCTTAGTGGTTAGCATTCTTGTCTCGCATTTGGTAGACCCAGGTTGGATTCCTGAGACAGCTATCCTCGATTGTGGTTTTTCATGGTTTCCCACAATTCCTCTGGGCGATTGCTGGAAGTTAGTTCCTTTTCCGTCCTCCATTTTGGCTTCAGATGGTTAAACATGGGTTCCATAATCCTGAGGATATTTCATAGAGAATTAACTGGTGTAACACAAAGATCTAACCTGAAGGTTAACCTGGAGTCAAATTTTAACCCAAGGTTAGTAAACCTCAGGTTTTAACTTAAGTTGGTGCAAACGGCCTTATCAGTATACTGTAAAAATTACATCATACCAAAACTTGATACAGTGGACACCTGTGTACAATAAACACTTTTGCCTGGTCACACAACTGTTCATTGTAGTCAGGTATCACTGCATATCTTTTCAATAGGAATGCCTTCCGAAAGCGCCCTCTAGGAGTCGATATTTCATCCTGGCGCCATCTGGACATCAGGAAAGGCAGTCGTTGGCTTATTTTCAAGTCTGTCCCTCGTCTGATGTGTTTTGGTATTTTTTATATCATGTTAGTTTCAGCAATCAAATGAAATAAAAACGTGATTTCTGGTCTTCGTTTTTAGCTGCAGTAAAATCAAAAGCTGAAAAAGGAAGAGGTTTTTATGTGAGATTGCTCCTCGTAAATTTCTAGCGTTTTGTCTAATGTTTGGGCAATTTAGGTTAACGCCCGATTTTCATGAGAATTCTTCTATAATTTTTATTTCCTCAGCTTTTCAACACTTTTGATTTTCCTTTTTTTTTGGATAAAAAATTCAAAGATTTAATTTAGGAGTTAATTAAACATTTTAAAAGAGTGTGAAAATGTCGAATTGGTTCTCTGGTGAAATCCGAGCAAAATCTTAAAAAACTTTAAAATTTAAGAAATTAGTCGTTGAAATTTTGTTAAAATAGAAGAAATGTTGGGAAGAAACATTTTTTCACGCAGCATATATTGTTTAAGAAATAACAAAAATTAAAAACTAAAGAAATTGGAAGATTAAAAAAAATTCATGAGTTAAGAAATTTTAGAAATTTGAAGAAAAATGAAATTTGAGAAACTCTTTAGCCTGAATATATCATATTAAAAATTAAGATTTAGATAACTTTTTTTAGATGAATATATTTTTAAAGATGAATCTTTTTTTTAATTTAAAAAACATATATACAAGTATATTATTTAGAAAGTTCCACGTTTTAACGAAAGACGTGTAGCGTAGAACCTCGTTAAGATGAATTCGCTTTATCATGCCAACTTCTGATACTACGAAATCATGGTATGGGCGAATAATGTTTCAATGTCTTCCTTTAAGACGAATTTCGAATTCGGACATTACGAACTCATTTCCAGTCTCGTCCTAGGGTATGGACAATTAATGGTAATGTCTTCGTTAAATGCGAATACCAATATCGGATATTATGAATTTTCGGCTAAAAGGTACATGTATGAATTTTCAATAAAAAAAATCAAAAAAAATTGCATCAATATCAACGACGGGCTCTGGATTTTTCTCCTTCCCCTAAAGCCAAACATTACGGCACCCCTTAGTTGATTCCCCTTCGTTTTATGTTGGTTTAATTAATGACGCTATCGACTTCGATCAAAGAAGAGAAAATAGATTCCAGGGAAGAAAACAACTCTTAAAAGACACCCTAAAGAATGCCTTTAGGGCCCTTAGGGGACGGCGAAATATTGAAAAACCACACATGCTCAGCGAAAAAGTATGCTGTCTGAATTTCGTTTCAACAAAACCTAGCGTGAATGCTCCGAAACTCAAAAATTCAATCTTAGCCTAAAATCAAAACGAAGAAAATCAAGAAGTTGACATTTTTCGTCCATACCCATAGAACGGTGACTAGAAACGAATTCGTTTACAGCGAGTTCTTCTTAAAGAGTTTCTGAAATTTGATTAGTTTTTTAGCCCTGTTAAGGGCTCCCAAAAATTGCCTACGCCGACGATATTTCACGTCGTCTAGGCGGGGTATTGGGAAAAGTTTTCAAAAAGCAATAATGGCGCCTCGGTTAAACCTCATTGGCTACCATAATGCCTCTGCGCAAAGCTAACGATTCTAAAATCGCATCACGGAGGTCTTTACGGACCGTGAGCCACCACCCGACGGGTACGCGTATCGAAAAATACCCTAGAAAATATTTTCAACGCATTAATCGCAGATCTATTTACGATAATAGATTAAGAGTAATATTTACGCATTTATACAATGATCTTATCGACGAAATATTAATTAGTTTTGTAGTCACGTCGGTTAAATTGAGATTCCTAGATCTACAGTCCAGCTAAGCACGGGAATACAGAGCTCCTTTCGGACCGGCGTCAAATACGAATAATTACAAAGCGAAGAAATAAATACAGTCGTATATCAACCTCGTTATAACGAAATTCCCGTTATACCGTACCTTACTGACGTAGAACTATACGTAGCGGAGTTTCAAATGTCCTATAAAATGTCCGATTACGTTCTATCATTTGTACAATGATGTCCGATAAATTACCCCATTAAATGTTGGAAAGTATGTGCCATTCAATGTCCAATATTGTTCGATTGATTGTGCCGAAAAAGGAGTCATTTGTAATGAGTGATCTCATCGATTAATAATTATGATGACGTCCTCTTCCGTCGATGTAGGTCTTAAATTTTTTTAGTGACGTCATTCATTGGTTATCATTTACTATGCAGTCCCAGACGCAGGTCTAAATTTTAAAAATGGCAGGATAGCGCAACTCGAAAATTCGTTCGCTTTAACCGGAAATTTGTAATATCCAAATTTTGGAATTGATCTTAAACGAAGAAGTCTATGCGCATGCGCGAACGTTCTGACAGTGAACACCGTTCATACTGCACTCGTCCTTTTATTTTCTAGACACGTCTCTTCAATTACTTCTATTTAAAAATAGAAATTATTTATGAAGTTTTTGCGGAGGGTGACGATGACGAGTCAAAATGTAGCTAAGAGAATTTGATTAACGTTTTATCAGTCTGAGGATCCCCCTAAAAATAAAGTACAAGGGAATGCACTTTATAATAATAATAATTTTTAAAAAACCATTGAAAATGGGATGGAACGACACCTTTAAGCTATTACACAAATTAAAAGTTGAGAAGCCAACAGGTCAAACAATTCATCAAACCAAACACTGTAAAAAACCAAAACAAGTCTATGAAAAACGTACAAAACTCTAAATGAAAGCTAACAAAAGTATATGTGTATATGAAAAAAACTTTTAAAAGCTCAATGAAAACTATGAAAAACTAACTAAACTCTATTATAAACCAACAAAGTTCAATAAAACCCAATAAAGCTCTTTGGAAAAGAAAAAAAATTATGAAATACATGTAAAAAAAAGCCAACAAAATCTATGAAAGTTCAACCAAACTCTATAAAAAAACATACTAAAACTCTATGAAAAAACCAACAAAGAGCAAGGAAAAACTATGAAAAACTAACAAAACTGCGTAATAAACCAACAAAGTTCAAGGAAAAACTATAATAATGGTCTTTGAAAAAGCAATAAAAATATGAAAAACAAACTAAATGTATGAAAATTTAACCAAACTCTGTAAAAAACGAAAACAATTAAGTCCATGAAAAACTAGCAAAACTATATGAAAACTAACAAAAACTATGAAAAACCAATAATAGAGCAATGAAAAACTAAAAAAACTAATAAACTAAAAAAAACTAAAACCAAGAAAGCTCAATACAAAAAATTAATCAAGTTCTTTGAAAAGGCAATAAAAGAAGGAAAAAACCATCAAAATCTATGAAAAACCTTACAAAACTCTATAATAAACTAAAAAAGATTTTTTGATGAAGTCAATGAAAACCCAACGATGCTCAACAATAATTCTGCAGTAAAAATATATTAAACACTAAAAAAAAACAATGCTCAATAAAACAACTAATAACACGAGAAAATTTATGCAAAACTAACATAACTCAATGAAAAAACAAAATCTCAGTTACACTGAGATGGAAAACAAACAAAACTATACTAAGCCAATAAAACTCAATAAAATAAACTGATAAAACTCTTTGAAAAACCAATAAAATCGATTTAATTGTATAGAGCTTTGATAAACTAACAACATCTACTGTATGAAAAACTACCAAATATTTGTCTGAGTAAAAATCTATAAAACAATAGTTTTTACTTTTGAAAAGTAATAAAAACTATAAAACTTGCAAAACTCTATAATAAATAAACAAAGCTCAATAAAAAACTTATAAATATCTTTGAAAATCCATCAAAATCTATGAAAAACTAACAAAACTGTGGAAAATCAATAAAAGCTCAATGAAAACCTTCATAACCCTAGAAGAAACACAAAACTATGAAAAACCAACAAAGCTCAATGATAAACTAACAGAACTCTACGAAAAATCACAAAAACTACGAGTAAACCAACAAAAACAAAAATAAAATCTGTTTAAAAACAAACTAAACTTCAAATTAGCCGTACTAACAAAACTAACAAATGTTCGCAGCTGTTCCTTGTAAATTCAGCATTTCAACGTTACGAAAATGACGTCACTCAATGAGATAGCGTGGACATTTACGAACACCAATGGCGTCATTGTTCTTATTTCCTGGCTGCCCAGCCAATATATTTTTTCATGGGAAAATTGAAGAAGGAAGGCCATGTGGCGAGTAGAAAAACGTGAAAAATAGGACCCATAAAAAAGCGGAATTTGGGGTTGAGTTGAAATAAAATGGTTCCTAAAAATGGCTCCTGAGAAGCATTTGGCCTTGCAAGGATGTCTACATTTTCAACGTCCTTCAAAAGTCAGCCTTTTAATGGATGCTCTCGTTAAAAAAACGAAAATGGTTTTTGTCCGATATTATACACTCCCCAAGGTCTGGCCCGAATGGAGGCGCTGTTGACACCCCTCCCAAAAAACGAATTAAACAAATATTTAGGCTATTAATTTAAAGAATTAAACGCAGCTGCAGTCGCATCAAAAAATGCTAATTAAAGTGGCCTTCAAAATGTCAAGTGTTACTAAGTGCTCGCTCGTCATGAATAATGACACTACTAAGTGCCCCGTTAGAACTGACATCTGCTGGACGATTAGCGTCTTAAAAATTACCCATCCCCCCAAAAAAAGGGTATGAAAAACATAAAAAAATGTGGGGGAAATTAAGAAGAATATATTGTATGAAAAACTATGAAAATTCAGCTATGAAAAAACTTCGAAGCTGTGAAAATCAGCTATGAGAAAATTTCAAAACTATGAAAATCAAGAATGATACGAAATATCTTCACAACTATGAAAATAAGCCAAGAAAAAGCTTAAAAGTTATAAAAATCAGCTACGAAAAAACTTCAAAGCTGTGAAAAACTTCCAAACTATGTAAATCAGCTTTAAGAAGCTTCGAAACTATGAAAATCTGCTTTGAAGAAGCTTCGAAACTATGAAAATCAGCTACGAACAAACTTCAAAGCTGTGAAAAACAGCTATGAAAAAGCTTCAAAGCTACTGTATATGAAAATCAGTTTGAATAAACTCCAAAAACATGAAAATCAGCTATGAAGAAGCTTCAAAATTATGAAAACAAAGAATACTATGAAAATTCTTTTTTAAACTATGAATTTCAAGAAGGCCATTTTGACTATCAGGAAGTTATGAAATCCCTTTTAAAAATTATGAAAATCAAGACTGAAGAACCTTTAAAATGAAAAATGTTTAAAACTGTAAAAATCAGCTGGGAAAAAAATTCAAAAACAACAATCAACCGACAAAAACCTTACAAATCAAGAAAGTAAACCACGAAAATCTTTTTAAAAGGTTAGGAAAACTCTTACAAACTTGGGGAAAAAATAATTCAAAAATCTATGGAATCCGATAAACTTCTATTCTTCGAGAAAAATAAAATCCACAAAAATCTTGGAGGAATAAACAACAAAATTCGACGTGCTTGAAATTATCTTAAACTCAAATAGGGTCTCAAAAGAAGGCATCAGCTTGCCTCAAAATAAAATATAACTTCGATATGGCTAGTGTTCAAATTTAAATGTAGAGTTTTGGCACGGATTTAAGCACTCTTTCACTGAGCTAGTAAAACGTAAAACATTTCCAAATTTGGTGCCGCAATAAGCCAACACAGGTGGCAGACCTTCGTTACTCAACATTTTTTGGCAATATTTTGTGGTGAGAGTTGTCGTTGACTGCTTCTGTTTCGTAATTTTGGATGGATCTGGCGATGCACTCGGTGCCCTCGAAGACTAGTAATTCTCTGATTTGTAAGTTACGAACTATTAAACTGTGATTGCTTGTTCTGAGAATTTAAAGCTAATCATAAATCAAATTAACGAAAACTGTTGGCAATTTTGCAAATTTTTCCTCGGAAAGTTTGACAGTTTTGCAAGTTTGTTCTAGGAGAAGTTTGACAATTTTGCTAATTTTTCCTCGGAATGTTTGACAAATTTGCAAGTTTGTTTTCGGAAACTGTTGAAGATTTTGCAAATTTTTCCTCGAAAACTGTTGAAAATTTTGCAATTTTTTCAAATGGGTCCTGAGTAAACCACATATACAGGTAGAAGCATTAATTTTGGATCGTGACAACATGAATAAGTTGAATTTCCCTGACTTGTTCAAAATAAGTCATTCTTTCCCGAATTTTCCAGTCATTTTCGAGCTTTTTGACTTTTTCAGTTTTTCCAGGTCTGGGGGCCGGGAACCCTGATTATTTATTGGTTAAAATTTAAAAATTTAATAATGAAAATGAAAACTCTATATTATAGCTATTTAAAAAAAACATTAATCAGAGAAACCGAGCTGAACAACGATCATCTCGAGTAATTCCAAGTCACACAATTCACACGGCATTAATTCCTCTTAAAAACCCATTTTACCATAAATTCGGAAACTTTTAGGTCCACGGACACCACCGTAATATCGTACAGGATGTCTCATAAACTTAAATGTTTGCAACCCCTAAAACAAGGGGCTGATTCATCTTTAGGTGAGTTGTTTTTTATCTATCCATAATTATTTTTTTTCTAAACAGAAGACGTAGGCCTAAATATGATAATTAAATGCATTTTTCTCCCCCCTCTCCGAGAGGGGGCTACTAAGCCTAATAATCGAGTGGTCAACTCTCCAACAGTTTCGAGGGTAGTTCCTAATCTTAGAAGTCTGGTCTGCCCTAGGGCAAGGTCACTTTTAGGATGCGCTTACCTTAGCTCTACCACTCGTGCGAGACCTACCTCCATCATCACGTGTTCTATCGTCCGAACAAACTGACCAATGGCCGAGCGGGGTTTTCTCAGCCCTCCCGAATAATTAAGTCTACCCTAGACTCGGGGATCTTGAACCCCAGCTTCCTATTTTTTTTCTTTAACATTTTATTATATATCAGCCTAGATTTTTTAATTTTATTATTACTAATTTTTTTATAAGTTACAGTATCTTATCCTGATTTGATTTTTTTTGGGTGGGGAGGGGGGGGGTCATAAATATTCAATGAGTAGTCTAGCAAATTGTTTACCATTTGTTGCTTAATTTCTTGACCCGACTATTATTATTGTAAACTAATAAAAATGTAAATAAATCTTGGGATATTTGAATAAAAATCCAAGAAGAATCTAAACGAACGTCTGTGATCGTTAAGACGAATCTCGAGGAACGTCTGTGTTCGTTAAGACGAATCTCGAGGAACTCTGTGTTCGTTAAGGCGAATCTCGAGGAACGTCTGTGATCCTTAAGACGAATCTCGAGGAATGTCTGTGATCGTTAAGACGAATCTCGAGGAATGTTTGTGATCGTTAAGACGGATCTAAACGAACATCTGTGATCGATAATACGAATCTCGAGGAACGCCTGTGTTCGTTAAGACGAATCGCGAGGAACGTCAAAATGTGTTCGTTTGAACGTATAGTTCGTATTATCCGGTGCCAGATAAAACGTGAGTTCAAAGCTAAAAGAAATGAAGTTTCATCGAAGTTCGGATGAAATCCTACCCCGAGTAGTCCAATAGGAAGGCGCTGCGATTTTTTTCGGGGAATTCCCCGTTATGATGTACCTTTTTTATATTTTCTAAAGCGGGCTAAAGTTCGTTTTAACGAAATGTGGCGCGAATGCTTGGGGAACTCGAATTTTCGCCGAAAACTCGTAATACCAAAATTCTGAATTGGTGTTGACTGGAAAAGACTTATTGCATTTTTTTTGCATCATGGTCCAATTTAACTGATTTACGTTTATTCAATAGAACTGCATGTTCTATTTCTTTTTAAAATTATTTAAATTCAGAAAAGTTTATCGATATCATAATAAAGTAAATTATGGCTCGTAATTTTGCCTTCGGAACTCATTAATAACAGTTTTGAATTTTGGAAATAAATAAAATGCTGCTAAAGGGGGGATAAAGGCAACATTTTTATAGTATTTTGAGAGATAAATCAAAGAAAAGTATCCAAGTGTAATGCATAAAATCAAAATAATATAAAAGGAAGTAAACTCGATTATCCGGGGAATTTGGGAAAATGGGCTTTCCGGAATGTCGGCATTATCAGAATTTCAGTGAATGACGCCATGAACATAATTTAAATGAATAACGTCATTATCATAATTTTATTAACGACGTCATCATCAACAATTTTAATGTATATTTTTATTAAAATTATATTTCACGACGTCATCATCAGAATTAAGAAACAATATCATCATTAGAAGTTTTATCAATGACGTCATCAACAGAATTTCACTGAATTACGTATCATCATCATTAGAATTTCATTGAATGACGTCATCAGCAGAATTTAGCAAGTAATATCATCATCAGAAGTTTAATGAATGACGCCATCAACAGAATTTCAACGAATGACGTCATCATCAGAAATAAAGTTCACGACGTCATCATCCGAATTCAACAAATGATCCTAGTATATCACCATCAGAAGTTTAATAAATGACGTCATCAACAGAATTTCAATGAATGACGTCATCAACAGAATTTAACAAATAATGTTATTTTTTTCTTAACAAATTCGTAAATCAATTCGTATACAACTATTGGGAATTGACTTCATTTTTATAAAACGCCGTGTCGTCCAATTTTTGAATTTCCAATTAAAAAAAATTAAAAATCAAAATGTCAAAATAACGCAATTTAAGACTAGAAACTGGTTACGCAATATATATTCTAGGTTGAATGTTTAGCGTAATTAAACAGAGAAATTAAAAAGCTATCGCCATATTCGTTTAATTTCTCCACGCATCTCAATCGGGATTAATTTCCCTAATTTAGGGGCTAATTTCTCGCCTGATTTACTTTCATAATTTTTCCAAAAAACTTTTAAGTTCGGTCGAAATTTCGTCGCAATTTACGACCGGCCTTCGGTCATTTTTAAGATAAGTCTTAATCTGGTTTAAAGTTTAATCTGCATAATAAATTCGAACAAAATACCTATTTGTCCGAGTCAACCCCTTAATGACCAATCTTTGTTTCTAAAATAACATTAAAATAATCAAGTTTTGGGGGAAATTAATTTCCTGAATTTTATTTAGACAAACTTGTATATAAATTACTTTCTTTCCCTTGGATAAAAACAACCGATTAAAATAAAGCTACTTTTCGTCGAGTTTAACAATTACGTAATAACCGTAAAGTTTTTTGATAAAATTGACAATCGAACACATACAGCAGTTAATCGCTAAAGGGGGCGCTGCATTCACGGCGAGAAGTGTACAAAAATTGAAAATCTTCAAGATGTTGTTCATGGACGACCTCTAAATGGTCGTTCAGAGAAGACCGAGGTAGATGTTGATTGCACAAGAACGTCGAAGAAGGTGTTGATTATGGACGACCCCTATGTTGCTGACCAGTGTCAAGAAGACCGAAAAAGATGTTGATTGAACAAGATGATCGAAGCTGTTATTTATGAACGACCCTTACATGTGAGGGTACGAAACGACCCTTGCATGGTCGTCCAAGAAAATCGAAAAATGTACTTGTTGATTATGGTCGACCCCTATATTGCTGACCAGTGTGCAAGAAGATTAAAGACGATACTGTTTATGGACAACCTCTAAATGATCGTCCAGAGAAGACCAAAGAAGTTGTTGATTGTGGACAACCCCTATATTTCTGACCAGTGTAAAAGGAGATGTAGATTGAACAAGAAGATCGAAGATGTTGCTCTTGAACGACCCTGCATGGTCGTCTATGTACATCGAAGGTGTTTGTTGATTATGGACGACCCCTGAATGGTCTTACAAGAAGACCAAAGAAGATCTTGATTATGGACGACCCCTGAATGATCTTACAAGAAGAGCAAAGAAGATCTTGATTATGGACGACCCCTGAATGATCTTACAAGAAGACCAAAGAAGATCTTGATCAAAGAAGATGTTGATGGACGACCCCAACATTGACGTCCAAAAACATCAAAAAATGCGTTGATTATGGACGGCCCCTATATATTGCTGACCAGTGTCCAAACAGTTCAAAGAAGTTGTCGCCAGACATGGTCGCCCAGAGAAGATTAAAGAACTTGTTGTTTATGAATGATCCCTGAATTACTGAATGTTTGTTCAGAGAAGATTAAAGAAGATGGTGTTAATGTCCCCCTACATTGCTGACCAATACCAAAAAACAGATAACAGAAAGGTCACCCAATACTTGTCTTCAAGGCTGATTTCAAAATCGTAGGGTCGTCCATAAATTAGGCTTACGCCCCCGAAGAAGAATTTTATGGACGATCCTAGGCGTCTGAGATCTAGCTCAGACTCAATTAAGTAAGGCTTATTAGACAGTTTTGAGATCTTGAGATCAGTCTCAAGCATCAGAGGATCGTCCGTATATTACACGACCAAACCAACTGGAATTAAAAGTTAACAATACGTGTAATTTATGAGAGTGCCTCAATCGAGGCACTCGTCCGCTAGAGGGCGCTGAACTCACGGCGCTCCAGCCTTAACTTTTAAATTCAAGTTCCTAAATTCGTGCATGGATAGAGGCATGGGGCTATGATAGAGGGTACAAAAACAGTGGGAGGGGTCAAGGTTGGATGGTGTAGAGTATTGAAAGATGGGGTAGCTAGGGGGACTTAGGGGGTGTAAAAAGGGTGGTCAAGATGGAGGTTGGACGCCATTTTGCGGTGCGAGTAACAGAAAGATGGGGGTAATTACGACACCTGCGAACAGGTTGTTGAGGGGTGAAGGATTTAGGGGTGAGGGGGAGGAACCGTCAATAAGGCTGAAACAGGTGGATACCCCTCGCGGCGTCCCCTGGGGGCCAGGAGGGGTGCAAAAGCCTAGAGAGCACGTGCGCCACCCCTGAAATCTATCTGAAAAATCAGAAAAAAACTAAGTTTAAAGGATTAAAATAAAGGGGGAGGAACAAAAGACTTCAAATGAAACCCCTAAAAACAAAACACGGTAGGGAAACACCATCAGGTGATCAGGTGACGTAAAAAGGCTAAAAAAAATTCTTTTTTTTTAAAATTACAGTTGATTCGAAATCGTTTTATACGAATTTCTGTTCTTACGAACTTTTTTTTAGTCCTCGTCCTACAAGGTACGGAGGAATAATGTTTAATTTACTTCGTTTAAGACGAATTCCGAATTCGGATATTACGAATTTCGGGCTAAAACAATAAGAATTTAGAATATCAGCATCGACGAACATTCGTTATAATGATAATTTTTGTTGACTTTTATTGTTCAAAAATTCAGAAAGCCCCATTTTCAGAAAACCCAGAATAACCAGGAAATCCCATTTTTAGAAAATCCAAAAAAAAAAACCTTTAAAATTCGGAAAATCCAGAAAACCGAATTTTCAGAAAATCCAGAAAATCAAGAAAATCCCATTCTTATGAAATCAAGAAAATCTCATTTTCAGATATCCAGAAAATCTAATTTTCATAAAATCCAGAAAATCTCATTTTCATAAAATCCAGAACATCTCATTTTCAGAAAATCCAGATAACCCCATGCATTTTTTAGAAAATCCAGTAAACTCCATTTTCAAATAGATTTAAGAGAAACTCATTTTATGAAAATCTAGAAAATCCCATTTTAGGAAAACTGTCAGAATAGCCAATGGTTAAACCGGCGAAAGTGTACTCACATCGATGACCACTGTATGCAATGACCAATAACATTCGAGTGTAAATTGGAACTGTTGAATGTTCGTCGAAAGACGAGTAGCCTCAAAATAGCCCCTGGTCAAGAAGGCTTAAAAAAACCGGACTGGTCAGTATCGTTTCGCCCTCCATGTTTACCTTTTCGAAATGCGTAACATCTCGGATACCGCTTACGAAGAATGCAACTTTCTCTCCACAAAAAATCCATTGTTAGCTGGTGCAACCCCGTTAACGATTTTCATCCTTTTGTCAATCGTGTGACCCGGGTTCGAAACCCGTATTTTTAAGAAAATTTTGTAATGGAATTTTTTTTCTCTTCGAAGAAAAGAGTTTTTGAATCTGGGTTCGGACATAAAGAATAAAGGCAATAAAACAGAGGGGTTTCGAAAGCCGGGTGGGTTCGGTGGTCAGCGGGCTCGGACCCCACGCTGACCATCGATCGGATCAACGCCAATTTGTTTGGGCGAAATTCAAAGAAATGGTGTCAAGAAGGGAGTCAACTCGCTTAGGGACCAACAAATGTAGAAAGTCGTAAAAAGAGGACTAAGGTTCTGAGGGGATACCCCCCTGGGGGTTAGGGGAGAAGGTTTACCTGAAAAATCGATGAAAATCAATTTAGAGACCGAGAAAAGGTCGGGTGAACTTTTGAAAAGGAGATACGGGCCAGGCTGGAGGTTCTATGCTACCTAAAGATATCATAAAATTGTATTCAAATCGTATGAAATTGGGTTTTGTGAATTTTCGTAAAATTAGGTTTTCTAGATGTTTTTCTGAACTTTCCTGTAATGTTTTTTTTTTCTGTTTTTCTGAATTTTTGAAAATTTGTTAAACAAAGTTTGCTGAATTTAAAATAGAGTTTACTGTTTTTTTTTTTAATTTTCGTAAAATGTGTTTTTCTGAATTGTCGTGAAATGGGTTTTTCTGAATTTTTGAATTTGTTAAAGGGGGTTTTCCGAATTACTGAATACATGTATTCGTTAAAGAGGTTTTTCTGAATTTTCGTAAAATGTGTTTTTTCTGAATTCCTGAATGTTCGTTAAAAGATATTTTCTGAAGTTTCGTTTCTGAAATTTGGTGAAATGGGCTTTTTCGGAATTTTCATAAAATGGAGGTTTCTGGATTGTACTGATATTGGATTTTCTGAATTCTTCTAAAATTGGGTTTTCTTAGACTTCCGAAAATGGTGTTTACTTGATTTTCGGTACATGGGGCATCTAAATTTCCATAAGATGGAGTTTTCTTGTTTTTCATGAAATGGGATTACAGTATCTGAATTTTCTTAAACTGAAATTTTCTGAATCGTCGTTAACATGGATTTTTTCATGAGAATTTTCGTGAAATGAGTTACTGGATTTCCTTAAAATGTGTTTCTCTGATATTTTCTAAAATTGGCTTTCTGAATTTTGGTAAAATTGGATTTTCTGAACGGGTTTTTACGAATTTTCTTGAATTGTTTTTTTTTTTTTTTTTCTGAAACGAGGTTTTCTGAATTTTCGTAAATTGTGTTTTCTAGATTTTCGTGAAAATGGTAGGTCTTTTTTATCAGAATTTTCCTAAAATGAGGCTTTTTTTGGATTTCCAGAAAATGTCTTGCTCTGATATTTTCTAAAATTGGGTTTTCTAAATTCATTTTTCTGAATTTATTTTACGAAAAATCAGACAACCCATTTAGGTTTCACGCATCAAATTTTGAAAAAAAAATTTTTTCCAAAACAACATCCTTCCTGTCCACAAAAGTGAGCCTCAGCGGGGGTGTTTACTTTCCATATTGTTTCTGTTTGTTTATTTACTAAAAATAAAAACAAAAACTTATAAAATTAGCGTAAGAATTGTCCAGCTCGGAGGTCGTCCGTGGGTGGTTCATATTTATTCTAATTTCAATCTTTATTCGTGGAGTGTGGGCCACCCCCTTAAGGAGGGAGGGGGGGGGGAGAAAGGCTGGTACAAAAGCTCCCAATTCTCATTCGAGTCACACATTTCCAAAAAAAAGATGGGACACTGATGCTGATGAATTGGGCTCAAAAATGCATAAAACATGGCCACGGAGGCCATCTCAAGTCTCGTCCCATGCAACTCTTTTTTTAGGGGAAGTTCCCTTTTCACCCCAATGGCCCACCTTGGATTTGTTTTTATAAAACTTACGAAAAATTGAGTAACGCAAACTGGTGATTAAGGTCGTGGTCAGTTCACAAATGGGGCTGAAGAAGAATTCATAAAATGACCGTGCTCGCATTTCGTATCTGGAGCTCAAAGGCTTCACAAATTTCAAAATATATACGGTCGAATTTCGTTAAGAAGAACTCACTTTTTTCGAATTTCTGATATTACGAAATCGTTTCCGGTCCACGTTCTATATAGGGCATGAACGAATTCCGAATTCATTATAACGAGGAATTTTCCCCGTCCTAATAATGCTATACTTACTTCGTTTAAGATGAATTCCGAATTCGGATATTACGATTTTTGGCTAAAATGAATGTATATATTCGCGCTGCGTTTAGTTAAAACGAACTTTTAGTATGAAAAAAAAAGTGCGTTATTACTTCGATTAAGATGATTTCCGAACTCGGATATTACGAATTTTGCGGCGAATTATGCACCAAAGAATTTTCAAGTTCCCGAGCATTCGCGGTATATATGTTTCGTTAAAATAAACTTTAAACGATACATTGAAGAAACAAACGTCATGCGTTATAACGGGAATTCCCCGGATTACTTCGATAGTACGAACTCGTTTCCAGTCCCCGTCCTATGCAGGCATGGACGAACAATGATAATTTCTTCGTTTAAAACTGATTCAAATTTCGGATATTATGAATTTTTGCGGATAAAACGAAGGTACATTGTTACAATGTACCTTTCCCGATAAAACTTTCAGCACATTCCCAATCACAGATTACTCTCAGTGCCATCTGTGGGCATACGTGAAGTTACAAGGAAAAAAAACAAGCAGCCACAGATGGCGCTTGAAACACTCGTACAAAAACACTATACTGTTACTTAACAGTCACGATTTTGAACTCTACCCAGAGCCATCTGTGAGCGTAATTTTCAAATATGACAGAAAAACACTACGGCGCTGTAGATAAATAAATGTCGCCTACGCCTCCTGCATGTGCGACATTCAGCGCCATCTGCGATTATAATCGAAATGTGAAACAAATAATTGACTTCAAAAGATAGCACTTTCAAGCTTCAAGGAATAACATTCCTTCAACAGATGGCGCAACAAATTAGATATATCTTGCTTCATGTGTAGTCTCATTAAGACGAACTCGCTTTATACGAATTTCTAATATTACGAAATCGTTTCCGTTCAGCGTCCTATATAGGGTATGCACGAATCAGATTAATTTTTTCGTTTAAGACGTATTCGGAAATCGGATATTACGAATTTTCGGCTAAAACGAATACATTTTCAATATCCCCAGCAGCGTTCGCCTATATATATATATACGTTTCGTTAAAACGAACTTATTTTAACTTGTTCAATATTTCAACAATTTATCAGTATTTTGGAATTTGCAAAAATATTGAAAATAAATGCGCGATTTTTTGGAAAAAAAAACTCGGTAATTTTTGAAATACCGGTATATGTCGCAAATGTTGGGGGGAAAAATCATATTATGAAAAAAAAACCTCGCAAATTTTTGAATTAAAATAGCCGTGGCACTTTCTCGTACATGCACATAGGCGCGGGGTAGAATTTCATTCGAATTTCGATGAAACTTTAGTTCAAATATCGCCAAAGTCAAGTTTTGTCCGACTTCGATACGTTGAAACGAACAAATTTCGACGAAATTCGAATCCTTTCGGTCAATAATTTGGACCAAGGACTAGATGTTGTATAATTAGACCATCGAGTTGTGAAAATTGCGGAAGGAGAGTGAAGTGAGAAGGAGGTTAATTACAAAAGCAAACACGCTGGTCAGTTGTCCGAACTCGGACTTGAGGGGGGATGGTCAAGCCTATAGCTCTCCGGCCAAATTAAGCATTCTTGCTCCGTGCTAAATGATCTTTTTATCTAATATAAAAAATGTAGGCTTACGCTGCTCTCTCTCGGACTACGTGCCGGACATCGGAGATTTTAATCCGTTGACTTATTAGCGCCTAAAATTGGAAGACAGGCGTGGCTACAGACACCATTTTTTAATGTTCGAAACATAAATTTGCAATTAATTCGAAACATGTACGAATAAGCCACGCCCATCGCTGACCAATGCTGACCCATCCGTCCACGGGTCTATAAATCAGTCTGCGGAGCATATAAAGTAATTCTGTATCTTATTGGTCTATATCTTAAGTAGATTTCAATATATTGCTTCGTTCAAAATGCTGTTTTGGATTCGAAAGTTTTTTTCAACTGGATTCAAAAGCGACACAACTAAAAAAAAAGTAGCAATTTTCGGTTTAAGACTGTATTAAGTCGAGCGAAATAAGTTCTATAATCAGTAAAAATGACATATCCGAGATAAATTACCACTTCGGGAAATGACAAAACTCAAAAATTGTCAGTTTTCGGTTTAAGACGTAGCGTAACTTGTAAGTTGAAGTGATATAACTCAAAAATAATAAAATTTCGGTTTAACACTGTTTATTGAGTCGAACTGAAATTATTTCTAAATTCAGTAAAATGACCTATCTGAGATCTATTACCATAATTTCGGATAAATGAAATTATATTTACAGTACTTTAACTCCACTTCGGAAGTGACACAAGTCAAAATTGCCTGGTACTAAACGAGGAATTGTTTCAGTCGCTGCGCGGCTCTTTCTCAAGTAGTTTCTGACAGTTTCCATCAGAAACGAAAGCTGAACTCAATTTTGAGTTCAGCTTTCGTTTCTGACCCTCAGTTGGACGTTCCAACTGATCCCCCCGTTAACCTTTAATGACAGTTTAATTAAATGTTCTAAGTTGTTTCCAAGCCTTTTTGATTTCGGCTATGAAATTGCCCTCTTTCCATACCTTAATTATTCAATACCTTCAGACAAAATGGCGTCAAATTGTGTAAGTTAAACACCCTTCTCATCCCCTCCCCCCCTTCCCCTTCGCCTTAAAGAAGATCGAATTACACGTATACTAAATGCTTGTATTGACTGTTCTAGTCCATAAAAACCTTCAGACTTCTCTCCTGTTGACGTCACCTTATTCACTTTCACAAAGCCACCCGCTTTGTGACGTCATGTTACTCAGGCACACGCTTCGTGACGTCATGCTATTCTGGTACACGCTTTGTGACGTAATGCTGCTATTCAAATTTACCTCTTTTGTAAAGTATTGTTATTCAAGTGTACGCCCATTATCACGTCAAGTTTTGGAACTATACGGTTCCAGAATTAAAAAGTATATATAGTTCTTATAAATATACGCAAATACTTGGATTCAAAGCGCGGGCCGCGGGCCATGCCCTAGAATGCTATATGTTTTGGAATATATAGGGCCTACGTTCGTACAAAGCGTTCGAAAAATACGAAAATTCTGAAATGCTATATAGGGTTCTAGAATACGAAGTTGTGGAATTCTATAATAGTTCTATAATATACAGTAAAGAGTTCGATAAAATGAAAAAAAATCTAGAACGCAAAGAGTTCCAGAAAGCAAAACGGAAAGAGTTACAGAACGCAAAAATCTCTAGAACGTATATAAGGAGTTCCAGAACGCAAATAATTCCAGGACGCAGAACGCTAAGAGTCACAGTTCCAGATTACAGTCCGTAATCAGTTCTAGAACCCAAAATGAAAAGAGTTCCAGAACGCAAAGAGCTCTATACAACGTATAAAGGAGCTCCAGAACGCTATAATGTTAAGGAGTTGTTGAATATACCGGTATACCATATATACGCATGCGTAGAATAAAATGAGTTCTTGATTCTATTACAAAAATTAAAAGAGTAATTTTTATCTGAATTTTTATTTTCTGGAGTTTTTAATACATTAATTGCAAAGCGCTTTTCGAGTAATTATCTTATTTTTTCGAAATCACAAAACGACGTCATTCATCGTTAAATTAGGGTTTTATTAAAGATCGGGGATGAGATGATGACGTCATTTAAAGGGTAGGGAGTCCTGGGTCAAACCTCGATCTGAGAGGGTTAATTTTCAAATTTTCTCCGGACGTTAATTCGTAGCATCAAAAAACGGTTAACGTTCATTAATTTTATTCTCGCAACTGAAATGGTTTTAATTGGGCAAATGAAAATGAAATTAGTCACGTGGATCGCGAAAGCCAAAAACTCATTAATTTAATGAAGCCAAATTTTCATAAAGTCTAATTTTCGAATCTAATTTGGTTGTTTTTTCATCGTCTTCTTCTTCCTAATTTCCCTCTATTAAAGCTTAACGAGACGTTAAGTTTAATGTCGTATACGTCCACTCATCCGTTCCATTTCGCGGCCATTTTGAAAGCGGATAAAATGAGTTTTACGTCTAAAGAGGTTACTAAAGGGGGTGTACTAGTGTTTCTTGCGTGTTGTCCTAGCTTGACGCTGGATGGCGCCACGGTTAAACAAACCCCCGTAAAACGCTGAACTGCGCCATCTATGCTTGGATTGAGAAGGATTCATTTCGATTTCATGCAGCGCCATCTATACGGTGTATATAGACATTGAAACCTCAAAACGTGCTTTTTTTTCTTCAAAATTATGCATTTCATACAGCGCCATCTAGCGTACGTGCAGAAAACTTTAAAGTTGGCTGTTGTATTTTTTTTTGCACCGAGCAGCGCCATCTACGTGAATGTTGGCTGTTTTTTTGTACCGAACAGCGCTATCTACGTTTAACTTTACAAAGCTTGATATCCAATTCATTTAGCGCCATTTTTATTTACCTTTAGAAAGCATTTTTCTTCATTAAATGCAGCGCCATATACGTACGTGTAGGTTGACTTTTTTTGTACCGAACCGCGCCATCTATATTTCAATTTACCTAACAGTAAGTTCCATCATTTCCATTTCCTGCACCGCCATCTGTGTTTATTTTACGAAACTTTCTTTTTCATTTCCTGCAGAGCCATCTACTCAAAGGTGGGCTGTTTTTTTTGTATATGCTCTCTATTTTTTTGCACTGAACAGCGCCATCTATGTTTCGATTTACAAAGCTTTACTTCTATTCCACACAGCATCATCTATATTTTTCTTTAGAAAGTTTTTTTTTTTCATTTCATGCATTGCCATCTACGTTTAGCTTCACAAAGTTATTTTTTTTACTTCAAGCAGCGCCATCTATGTGAGGATTTACATATTCTTTTCTACTTCACACATGTGGCGCCACCTGTGTTTGGCTTTACAAAGTTTTGTTTTCATTCCATGCACCGAGTGAGGTAGCTTAGAGGTTAGCGTTCTCGTCTCACATTCGGTAGACCTGGGTTCGATTCCCGGGTCGGCTATCCTC
>JAQGBX010002617.1:0-19812 GCA_034698745.1 Megaphyllum sjaelandicum | reverse complement strand
TTTCACATTGTCATTGGTCAGGGACATTTTTTGAAATGTGGAAAATTCAGGGAAATTGATAACGAAATTTCTAGGAAGCCTGTTGTAATTTTGAGTTATTATAAATGTGAATTAAAAATCAAATACTGCGTTAAAAATGTTTTCCTTTTAAAAAAATCTTAAAAGCCTTAAAATTTAATCTAAAAAAAGTCCTAAAAAGTCCTAAATATTGAATCTTGGTAATCGTTTGCCACCCTGTTTATTCTACCTCTCCCCTGCAGAAGAACCCGACGATCCACTTCAGTATTTCCAATTAATTCTGTATTCATTTTAAACAGGAACTGCGTCAAGGGATGAGATGGGAAGGATTAAGGAAGAAGAATTTCAGGATGTCAATTGTACAGTTGCATACATGAGTCAATGCATGTCTTGGGAGAAATGCAAAAGGTCTTGCGAGTCAATGGGTGCTGTAAGCTACCGATGGTTTCATGATGGCTGCTGTGAATGCGTAGGAAAGAATTGTTTGAATTATGGTATCAATGAAAGCAGGCAAGATTTTTTTCATTATATATGGGAATATGCAGCATATGTCAAGTTTTTATATTTTATGCTGAGGTTATGTCAATGTTTCAGGTGCATGGATTGTCCACAGGACAAAGAAAGCACTTTTAAACCCTTGGAAGGCAACGTGGGAGAAACTTTGGTCGATGGTGATTGCGAAACAGAAAGTCCAAAACTGAGTGCCACAGCTACTTCTGAGGAATATTCAGAAATTAAACAGCTGTAACCCAGTAGTTTTTTCTTCTCACGGATGCTTCCTAACGTTTACATTAGTTCGGCTAGTAATACTCACATTATTTTGAATCTCTTTAAACTAATGCTTTTTTATCCTTATTTTAAAAGAATTTGAAAAAAGATTAATTGAAATATATATTTGCTATCATTTTTTTTGTGTGATTTATTATCAAGTTAAAATTTAAAAATTGGATGGTGTTCTTTTCAATCATCAAAATGCCACGTAGCTTTTAATGTCTTTCCCAGATAACCATGGTAATTTCTGGTACTTTTATTACGGATTTAAACAATTAAGGCAGATAGACGCATAATGTTGCGCAAAACTTATTTTGTGGGCCGTCTACGTGCACATTCAACTCTGGTTCTCGGGGCTAATTGAGGCTTAGTTTTAAAAAGAAGTACATATGAGTAAATGGTAAATGACTAATTTGAAAATCTTACTAATTCACTCATCTTTTTAAGCACGTTTTTTTCTCATAAGATCCTGATTTTAGGTGTAGTTTATGAAATTTGCATCTGACTGGGTTAGTCAATTCAATTCAACTCTGTATCCTACAGTAAACAAACAGATGACATATGGTAGAGTGGTCGAGCACATTTTCAGGAGAATGCTCCTAGATCAGTTGCGTTAGACTTTATCCGTAATTGTTAAATTGAATTTCTAACAAATCTGAACTATTTCTAGGAACTTCGCAACAGAAAGATTAATGAAATTGATTTGTTTTAATTTCATCAACATGGTTATTTCCTATAGTTAGTAAACTGGAAATTATTGGAAGCAATCTGAATGTTTTCACATAATGGTAAGTCACAAGTAATTTACTTAACTCCTACAACTCTATAGCTTTTCCTAAAATCAGTACACATGTTTGGAAATAGAAAACAACTGTTTATTGACACAGTTTAGATCTTGCAAGATCAGAATTAAGAATCTCTAAATTAAGTACAAATAAAAATCACATAAAGAATTTACTTTACAAAAAACCCATATTGATCTCAAGGGTTCATACCCACCTGGGGTGCCCCGAAAATGTTCTCAAATTGAAGTGTTAAAAAAATGCTTAACAATTTATCAAAGAACCCATTCATGGCTCAATTTGATATGGGTAGGTTTCCCTGGGCGTTGCATAATCATTTGCAGATGGCGTCCAAATAGTTGGTCCTGGTGGTCCATCAATTGCAAAAGAGAGAAAGCCAGCAGGAAGGTGATTGTTGTCATGTTTGGTACAGTCCCAATGTGGTTGTCCAACGATAGATTCGTCCTAATTAAATTAAGTAAAGAAATGATACGGCCCATTCAAGACATTAATTCAAATATATCTTAGAAGGTATCTTTACCGGGGCAAAGGAGACGTTTCTGTTGTTTTTTTCTTCCATTGGTGGCGTTAACACAACCGGGATGTTCTTTTCATTGCCTTGTCTAAATTAAACACAAAAAATACTGAAGTTTCTTTGCATTTTAGTTGTAATTTCATCATTATTAAGTCTGGATAATAATGAAAGGTTGTATATATCTGGAAATACGGCATGTTCAAAAAGTTCTGTCCTTTAGAATGTGAATATAAGAAATGAAATGTTTTAATTTGTCAATTATAAAAACATAAATTAAGTCTAATTACTTTCAGTTTGAAATTTTCATTTTTAAAAGCCATGATTAGTAAAATGCTCAGAAATATGCGCTTGGATTTTTTTGGACACGCCTAAACTTGCCAATATTCCAGATATGACTTTCCCGTGTGTGACGGCCTTTAGCCAAGTTTAAATATCCCAACATAGTAAAATGTTCTCATATTTGACGTTAAGCAATATTGATCGGGAGGGTTGTATACTTTGAAATGCACTGTGATTTTGTGAGATGGTCGAAGTAATGATTCTTGGCTGGAAAATGAATTAAAATAAGTTTCAACAAAGAAGGTCGAAAGATAAGTTTTCCAAATATTTGCTGGCATGAATAATGCATGATTTTGTAATGTTTAATCATGTAAATTAAAAACTGGTTTATAACAAGGACATCTGATGGAGTGGGAAAACTATGTTAGCTTGGGGACAATTCCAACAATATGAAAGACCAGAAGGTTTTCCCCAATTAAAAAAGTGGTAATTCTCAAAATTTAATTTACAGATAATTAGTCGATGAAAATTGATTACCTCTTGGTGGCAGCCGCTAATTCGGATCGGGATAAAGACAGCCCTATAGAAAACGCTCTATCAGTCTCATCAATTGCATCGCCTTTGCAACTGGGTGAAACCATTCTAGGAACAACGTTAGAGGGAGCTGCTACTACTTTGGGAGGCTGTGGCGAGAGCGAAAGGAGTCTATGGTTGTTGGCAGAATTCAACGTGTCCAGGTAAGTCGCCGATCGATGTGCGCTTGACCATCCATCGAGTCTTTTCTGTTCTTTGCGCTTGTAAGTAGGGGAGGCTGCAACAGTGAGTAAGCCCCCATCAGTGGGCCCCTGCACTTGAGAGGAACTTGTAGAAGAGGACCAGCCCCAACAGCCAGCTGCATTTTGTGAGTGCTCTCGCAAGGGAGCAGAAGCTTGAGATTGGATAGTTGGGGGAGACCAGTCGGGAGGGAAGATGGATGGCATCAGAAGGTTTAGCACGTTGGTAGATGATGTCGGGGTTACAGAGCCATGATCGCTTTGCTTTTCATGGCCACAAGACAGCAGGTCAATAACGTCATCCAGCTCCTCTTTGCTGATCAAGCTGCCTTTTCGTTTAGAGTTCCCAGATCCACGAATTGCTAAAACAAGTGTTGAGTTAAGCCTAAATTGCTGCAGAAATTTTACATGCAACACTTCTGGTGTTGTGATTATTGACAGTGTCAAATTCGCTTACCTCTTCCAAACCCCGCAATGTATTGAGAACTTTTCGATCCAGTTCTCTGCTGCATTTCTTTAGTAAATCCCTCTTCCAGCGCTGCATCACCTCCTGGGACAGACCACCTTCTACCCAGAGCGCAGTTTAGTGGTGGCGGTGAGGATGTATGCAAACTTCCTCCATATGATGAACGCCGTCCAAGAAAATAGCTGGATGGCGGAGGTTCATCGGCCACATCATCGTCGTCGTCATCATCATGGTCTCCGCCGTTCTCATAGTGCACAACATGGTGCTCACCAACGCCATTATCGGCAAAGTTTTGTGCGGTCAGGTGTTCATGTGATGATGAAGGTGAATGAATGGGAAAACCGGTGGTTTTTTGGTCGTTTAACTCATCAGACGTTAATGTAGAAAAGCTGTTAATTTGGCTGCTGATTAATTCAGCAAATGTTTGATAATTAACGAGTGAGAATTGACACTGAAGTTGCATAATTGCTATCAAACAAGAGCTCAGTAGCTAGAAAAAGAAGAGAAAATAACCATGAAATACAATCAAACTTGATAAACACGTGTTCCACGGAGTTACGCACGGGGCTACATCACGTGATCTTTTCATCGAATCAACAACTAAAAAAACGTGCCTCGGCACTGCCTCCGGGTGAATTTTATTTTGCCAATAGAATGAATGAAATGTCACGTGATGTATGCTTGTTGACGAAATCTGCACAAAGTCCATTTGTGACAAATTCTAAATAGCAGGACTGAGCTATTAAAAAAAAATGGCCCACACAGTGCCAAGTTTAGGATCAACATTTTTCACAAATTTTACGTGATAAAGATGATAATCATATCATTTCTGCAGAGTTTAGTATTGCTCATTATCATAGAAAACCTCACAAACTTGCACCAAAAACGGGAAATTAAGGGACCTAAATGGACCCAAATATTCATTTCAAGGGCGTATAATCCAGCTTGTAAAAATAGTTTTATTATGTGTAGCCTAAACGGAAGATTTGGTTTGAGACTGGCATAGGTTGCTCAGAGAAAAATCGAGAGTTCAATGATACCTACTGTATGTAGGTCAACAGATGAGCGCTTTGGCGCCGTTCTAGAGGCACTCTTAGGGCACCACATGCAGAAATCAAATTATGAATAACATTCTAAATGAATCCATGGAGCTTATTAACAGAAACATTTTTCATTCCCACAATTTTTTAAAAAAAAATTTCCTTAGTCCTTCCAGCTTGGTGCAGCATTTATACACAAATTGTTTAAAAAAATAGCTAGTTTTATTTATAATGATGCTATTACGGCAGATAATCATTAACAAACTTCAGTTGTTTATAAATAATTTAATTTAAATACTTCAAATGCGATTTTTTGGCAGATTGATTTTAGATTGATTCCCTTTTTAAAGTAAACTCACCTTGGTGAGATCCGTCGGTTTTAAGGCTTTAGCGTGATCTTCTCCGGCCTTCTGTTTAATGAGCCAGTTTTTGAGAGACTGAATCGTCTGCGTCCGTACCGTCCACACCAATTGTTGGGTTAGTTTGTTGACTTCTTCCCAAACGGCCCACATTTTCTGGGCAGCTTCATTCTCCTGGGCAGGCAGGAATGATCCAATGACAGAAGGGCTCACAAACGTTCTCATTAGCTGCACCCCAGCACCGCATAAACCGGTCAATGCCTGATAATACACGTAAAACAATGCGATGAGCTCGACTGACCACAAGCTGCCGATCAGGTGGCAACATCATCGCAATGGTGAATTACTAACTTGTAAATAATCAGTGCAGTAGGTAATTAAGCTGGTCACTGCACCCATAAGTTGCTGGTGACCTAAATCCCATTCGTGCAGATCTGAAGGCATTCCTGGCATAGGTGATGACATCGCTCCGTATTCCGATTACAACTTAATTGTCTCGGGTGCTTTGCAGATGGCTCGGTAACACGAGCTTGGTGCTGCTTGCCGAGCACGCACTAGAAACAACTTGCTCAGCAGTTGCTAACCTCGGTGGAGAATGCAAACGTAGGCTTAATTCCAATCGAGAGAGGTAAGGTGGTTTCATCCAGATTTTTCTGACAACTTTGTGCAAAGATAGAGCTATCACATTGGTTCTCGAACAAATAGTGCATGTTGAGATCTGGAAAAATGGAAAACCCCAATTGGATTTTGAACTGCTCGGGTGGACGCAGATTCATGCAAACCATGGTAACTCCTTCCTACCCGTCATTATAATTAAAAGAAAGCTGTAAATCAACGAGTTATACTTAATTGGAGATAACGTACGACACTGCAGCGACGGTCAGTGTAAGTCCATAAAAAAAAGAATTGGCTTAAAATAGCGAGATAAATAAATTGCCTGAGTGACCTTAAACGCTCAGAAAAGGAATAAGCATTGCGAAAAACATATTTTTCACAAATTTCAGTCACGATCTAGGAAAAAGTAGGGCAAACTGTCACGTGTTCATTCATTCAAACACGGCCACTCCTTATTCATACACAAGGAATCAGATTTCACACGCCCAACCCACTTTGATTTGACGATCATTTGGGAATTTCAGGTTTCCCCAAAATGATCTGATAACTTAATTCCCCATTTAAAAAGGTGCGCCAGTGTTATTGGTTTATTTTTAGTCTGGTGCGGTGGCCTTTAACTTATTGAACGAACTAGTCTATATAGGCTTTAGCTAGCTAGCATACGTTATCAAAATGTTTTATTTAGATAAAAGCGAGTTCCTAGTCTAAACTTTCAGTATCGATAAGGGGAGTGACGAAAATGCACTTTCTATGTGGACAGTTGATATGCGAATAAAACAAACAAATTTGGAAAAATGAAAAAAAAAATAATAGCTCGAGGAGATGGATGCTGCCCAAAGAAGAGCTTGCATCGATTTCGACCTAATTATTTCAAATCTTAGTTGTGCCCTCGTAAATACCAATAAAGGCTGCTTGCAGCGGGATTAAAGCTTATTATTGAAAAATGTAAATTGATCCAAAAACTGACCTATGATCTAGAAAAAGCAACGATTATTTACTTACCGTAGAAGGGGGAGT
The DNA here is from genome assembly GCA_034698745.1 of Megaphyllum sjaelandicum. Taxonomy (NCBI): domain Eukaryota; kingdom Metazoa; phylum Arthropoda; class Diplopoda; order Julida; family Julidae; genus Megaphyllum; species Megaphyllum sjaelandicum. Next base: position 13,157 of record JAQGBX010002617.1, on the reverse strand, counting down.
GATATTTGATATTGCTCAAGCTCGAAAATGTGTCCTCCAACGATGTCTTCAGATGTAAATCATGCTGACACAAAGCGTTTTTAATTGCTTCCTTTGGTAAATGAAACGTTAATATTTCTCTGAAGGTTATAGACTAGAATTAATTGACTGGTTCGATCAAGTCCGTGACTAGGTCAACGTTCACTCCGCTGAGATTATGAAGTATGAAGTCTGGAAGCGAGCGCCACCTATAGGCTCCTCCAAATTCGAATCGCAATTTCAACAAAGATAAACCCTGAGTGGCACACGAAATTATACTGGCTAGCCTAGTTATTGGGTATTTCTTTAGCTAAACCGCCGTAATCGTAAATTTTAAAGAAATGCTTTCGGGGGCTTTTTTAGTTTGTATGGATTGCCCTACTCTTCATAAGGCGGTATTTTTGAAACATTTGGCAACAAATGTTTCAAAAATACTTTTAAAGTATTCAAAAAAATGCTTTAAAAAAAGCTTCTAAACAGCCAGTATTCAATGGTGAATATTTTTTTGGCCCAAAAATAATTAAACTTTGTCGGATTTTTTTAGATTTTAAGCTAATTTGATTTGAAACAACGGCGTAAATTGAATCGAAAAATGATTTTGATAACGTATTTCTTCTAAATTCAATTTCTTGATACTTTAAAATTGTTTTACGCTGTTTTTTAAACGTATCTTGGAATACGGATGGGGAGACGAATCGAACGCGATTAAAAACGAGAAAATTAACTTTTTATTATTGGACAAAAAAATCATGTGCTCCAAAGTTTTCAATGTTGGTCTCATTCGATTCGTTTCGACGCCTGGAATCCAAATTAAGTTTAAAAAAATGTCGTAAAACAAGTTTAATAGGTCTAAAAATGCCTTTTAAATTAAAAAAAAGAGCGCGTTTAACTTTGGATAACGGCTGTTCGAGAGCTGTGCGCATGCTGTCCAATGTTTTAAAAATACCGCCTAATGAAAAATAAAGCCATCCAGAAAAACTGGCTAAGAAAGCCACTGAAAGCACTTTAATTATTGCGCTGTAGCTAACATGACCCTATTCAATTATACAGTGTGCTGCGAAAGTCCACCCCTTGCATACAACAGACATCCATTGGTTAGACTTTTAAATTAAAGATGGGCGAACTGAACTGCAGAGCAGAGTGAAGTTTTTCGAGTTTTGATTGGAATCGATTACTCGAGTTTCACTGACTCAGAAATAATTGCTCTACCATTAATTCGCTATGAAGTAGCCCGAGGCTGTTGTTGTTTCAGTCGAGCTAAAGTTTTTAGATTTGAAATTGTTGAAATTCCGAGCTTCACCGCTTGGAAATAGTTACTCAAACTCGGCACTTCAGCATCTAAAAACCCGTTTTGACTCGAAAACTCACCGGAAGTTCAGCTATCCTATCTTTATTTTAAATGCATTTGTTTAATTTTAAAAAAAAACATTTTTTTTTACCTCTCAAACTCGATTTTCGCCGTTTTTAAAATATTTTTGGGAATTCAAGGGGTTCAAAACGAATCGAGTAAGTCCAAAATCGAATTTGTCCAATTTTATCGATTTTGCACTCGTCAATTCATCTCGATCGACGATTTTCACATGTGAATTAATCATGCCCAACTGCCAAAAGTGTCATGTGGAAAGTTTTTTGCTTTAGTAGCCCTTTTAGGAAAACCATTCAAGTGAGATACAGTATCGGAATTGAACTTGAATTATTAAAAACTATATGCTGTATTTTTTAAAAGAATGTTTAGGTTTTTTTTAATGAATATGCACTGTCATTAAAAAAATTTTTTTTTCTTCAATAATAGTGAAAATATTTAAAGAAAACCACAATTAATTTGCTACAGACGACCTTCAAAAAATTTATTCCGTTTTTTCAGACTGGTGGCGCGCCTAACGAGTCGAAATCTAAGAGACTGGTGCTTACAGATTGTGGCTGCTTAGGTATATTTACAGTATACAATTGGTATATTCGAGCTAAGGTATTGTCTCTGAGACATTGCAATTTTTAATTTTCAAGGTTACAATTGAAACTTAATTTTCGACTTAAACAACATTTTCTTGATAGATATGATGAAATATCAGTGAACAAAAGAGCAAGATTGAAAAATATTTCTTTTATCGATATCAAGCAAGCAAAGGTGTTTTGATCGAGAGCTGTAATCATATGGAAATCAAAAACTGTAAGCAAGTGAAGTTAAGATTTACGTTGAATATGCACGGTAGGTCTTCAGTAAGAAAATTCAGCAAGATTTCAAGTATTGCTACATGTATAAAGTGTTCATGGTCCTGGGAAGTGACAGTCCTCCTAGAGGTCCGACATTGAGGGGGGGGGGAGTAAGGGGATGGGAAGATCACTGGACTCTAGCCCGGGGGTCTAAGGGTGGTGCGCGGCGTGGTTTTACAGCAATTATCAGTAAGTAAATTTCGGTAAACATCACCACATTATCATGCAATTTTTTTTCTCATATTATTTGGCTGATGTGCAGTGCTGGCTACGAAAAGCATGAATTTTAAACCACATAAAAATATTGCAGTCGAACTCGGATAAGGGAAAACATCTGCACTCATCCGGTTTTTCATTTATGCTGATTTTGCATATACAATTGTAGATGCGCTTATTTTAGCTCAGTTTATGCACTGAACATGCAGAAATTTGCGAACTTTTGTCCCAAATATGTTTTTAATCAATTCCAAGTGGATTAAACTGAGAATGGAAGTTTACTTTATTGCAGTGAAACCCAAAATTCCAGCAGATTCTGACTCGTCGATCGGAGCAATTCCTTTCGTCTATGAAGTGTTTTCAACAGCTGGAATCGTAGCCAGATTCGCCAATTTTTAGGGAAAGTTAAGGTAACTACATGTTCTTTAAAAAGCAGCTCGTGGACACTATAGAGACCAATTCTAGTACTTGTAAGCCTGCGATACACAAGTTTACATGCATAATCATGGGGAATATTTGGGATAAAAAGCATTATTTGAAAATAAAAAAGGATCAAGCCATCCTCGATACTTTTGTCTGGTCGTTGTTTCATTCGTTTTACTCTAAATGTTCTTGTTTATTTATTAAAATTGTTCGAAACTAAACAAGTCTGCCATCGAACTTCAAAAGCGAGAAAATTTAAACCAATAAATAAACGGGACATTCAGAGTAAAACAAATGAAACAACGACCTGGTAAAACTATTAAAGATGGTGGAACAAGATCTTGTCTTCGAAAAATAGTGCTTTCTCTGAGTGACACCCTAAAATACCGTATGGACATGTAGTTGTAACTACAAAAATATTCGAGAACAACTGAAAATTGATGATTTGGAAGATAAAGTAGACAGATTAATAATTGAAACTTGCTTTTCTTTAATAGGAAATTTGAAATTTCAAAAGTTTTTTAATCATGAAAACAACGAAGTTATTCCTTTTTAAATTTAATTGTGATTTTTATCAATTATCTACATCCAAGTGGGGCCATTTGTTTTCTTCATTTTCGTTTAAATATAAACGTTAATCAAGATTAATCTGAGAAGTATATGGATGGTGGCGCCATCTTTTGTCGTTGATTTCATTTATATTGTTTTTATGTTATTAAATGGCGACCTTTTCTCAACCATTATGGCTATACATGCTCGCATGATACAAACAGATTTTATGATTACTCCAATGATTCAAAACTACCGAAATACAGTATATACTTCAAATTAGGAAATGTTCAAAGTATAGTTTAAGTCGTTCATTGTAAATTTGTAATCGTTGAATCCTGAGTGGCCAATCTTTCTTCCTGATGCAACACAATAACATTGTACAGGGAAACGTGTTTCAAAAAAATCCAACGGCTTAAGTCCAGCTTAAGACTGACACTTTATGTCAATTCACTCATCTTTTGTGCGAAAATGTTGTGTTTGGCTAGACTATTCCCGAGTTTTTCTTCTCTCTATTTAGTTGAAAGACTAGAATATACGATCTTCTAGAAATCCTACAGACGTGCAAACCAGCATGTACCTCACATTTAGATCCAAGTTGTCTCCGTTAGTAAATGTTACAACATTCTTGGAGTTTTTAAAAACGTCACATGGAAAAAAAGTGTATTCTTAAAGGTATATTCTGCTCCACGATCGATGATAAAGCGTTTAAATCTACACATTGTTGACATTGACATCCTTATTATAAGAAAATTCTATACAATTTTAAAATGCTCCATTGAACAGTTAAAAAATCAATCATCAATATTTTGTGTAAAATTCCTTCGATTGCAACGATCCATTAACGTTATGTCATGCCAAAACTATTTTCTTCGTAAAATATTGATCAATTAATGAAATTGGCCAAAATTGTGAATGCCCAAGTAGCAAAATGACCAAAAATGACGTCAGTTATGGACGTCATAATGGCTAAAATCGGACCAAAAAATGACGTTATTTTATGACGCGTCTCTATATAAGTGGTCGTTTTTTGGGCGAAAAAAGACCCAAAATGAAGTCATTTTTCTGGTAATTTATGACATTATTGGAAACTGACCCAAAATAATGAGATAATGACGTCATATTTTAACGGGTAGTTCGTAATGAACGTACTTCGTTGATTTAAAAATCCATAATTACATGCTTCGGAAATGGATCCTCCAAATCGAGAAAAATCATTTTCTGTATTTTCTGTATTAAAGGTATTTCTAAAAATGGAGGAACCGCCATGCACTTTTCATGGTCAGTTCCCACGTGATAAACAGCTAATATTTCGCACGAATGTAATCAAGATTATATTCCTTTTTATTTTCCTGTGTCAAACTGAATTTCCATTTAAAACTATTTTAGAAACAAAAACACCTCAGTCCAAAAACATTATATGGTAGGCCTATCCTACTGTCTCAAAGTGTTTCAGAAATCTCTTAACTTTGACCGTTTCAAATAAATGAAAAATCTAATGTAATTTATTGAGGCATTTTTGGATCTGAACAAAATATTTTAGAGAAAATGGATAAACCATGTTTCAAGAAGTCTATATCCGTGTCTGTGCAGAACTTCTGCGGGCTGTGGAGGATTCCATGGATTCACCAACGCCGCAACACTTGCATACTCAACCTTTCAAACTCTTTGATCAGTTTTTATTATTTGGAAATCTACAATTATATCACGTCCAAAATAAATCTGTCCCTCTATTCATTGTCATGCTCAGGTCCGTTTTTTTCGGGAATAATTGATCGTCGCAAAACATGGTTGCCTATAACTTAACAGTTTACCGACTGTTCGGGCCGAGCCTATATATCCAAACACTTCAGTGTTAAAGATTTGAAATGGAGCAGGTCAGAAAAAGGGGGAATAAAAGAATGGGGGAGAGAAAAAAAAGAAAAATGGGCTTAGGGTCTCTTGATGAATCGCCAGTTGAGGGAAGCTGCTTTTCAGTGTTGCATCTGTAATGATCACGTACACATCTTTTGGACACTGGGTTTCAATTTGTCTAAACAACTTTCCCCACCTCGACATTCCAAGATGCGAACCATTTCCTTTTCACACCGGCCACTTTTTGTTGTCACGTGTCCGACATTTCACTGCTCCGCAATTGATTCGAGGATGAGACAAGTCTGAAAGGTGGCTGCTCCGTCACGCTCGGATCATTGCCGGGTCAAGGGGCATCGTAAACTTGAAATTGTGTGTGACCAGTGCTCGAGCTTTTTATCCCCGCAGAATGTCCAAGTCGGATAAGACACGATTGCGCCCCTTCCCGACCAGGTTTTGACCTTTTAATCTGGACTTTTTGCTAAGAGCCGTTCATCATTGCAGCTTCGGAGGACCTTGTTCGGGACGGGTCAGTGTCCCACTAGCTCGATTAATTGCAAATGGGCGATGCATGGTGGGCATGCCACATGCAATGTGTTTTAGAAATTGACCGACTGATTGATGCTGCTGGGTGGGAACCAAACTCGAAGGTGTAAATGCGTGGCACATGCATGTCTGTACAAATAATGCGCAGATTATAGCAGATGTTGGTGGTGGTGGGAATGGATAACTACATCATCCTTGACAAAGCATGGGATGGCACTTTTGGCTTTTTTTTTTTAAATTAGAGGAACCTCAAGGCCTGTACCTAACGTTTATTCTTGACACTGGTTGTATCTATAGAATAGATGGTGCAACATTGTAAACATCCAAAATAGATACTGCGTAATTGCAAAAGTTAGTATTTACAGGAATTGTACGCCATAAATCAGAAGTGAAACTTGCATTACATTCTTTCATAATCAAAGCAATGAAACAGATTAAAATATGAAAACTATGAACTAGCCATTCAAAAACAAGTAAGACGAACGAACCTCTATAACTAGTAGACCTCATTTTGGCAAACAGAAAATTGAAAATATACGAGGTGTGTTCATTCATTTTTAGTTATAGTTTTAATTTTTTGTTTTTTGAAAAAAACAGCTGTATGGATTTAAATGAAATTTGCTGTAAAAATTCTTCCATCATTTCTGAACATATATTATTTCAACATTAACAGATATGTTTCAAAAATTGCACGTGCGTCAAATTCGAAAGCAAAGATGGACTCCGAGGAGCTAGTGGCTCAGCAGTGCAGCGGTCTGTTGTTCGTTTTTTGACTTTTGAAGGCATTTCTGGAACAGAAATGGGTGAAATGTTTAAAGTCCGAGTAATGTCCAAACGTTCGAGCGATGAATGGATTGAAAATTTGACAAATGGATAGACAACTGTGAAAGGTGTTAAGACAAGTGGACAACCAGTGCATGTCAGACATGCTTAAACGTTTTTTGAGCGAGGCATACACTCGCTGCCAGAACGATGGCAAAAATGCATCTCCCAAAATAGAATTCTTTGTGAATAATAGATGACGTTTACATGTCTTTCTTCCAAATTTCATTAAAATCCATACATTCTTTAAATCCATAATTCCTCGAACAATTTGTTACAAATTCTATTTAACAATGAAGCATAAACTTGATCGAAACTTACGTACAAGTAGGAGCATTCTCCTGGAAATGGGCAAGATCCCCCTACCATTTGTTTGCTTAGTGTAGGGTACTGAGTTGGAATTGAATGGTGTGCACGCTGTCCACACCACCACTAGTAGTGTTTAGATAAATTCTTGTTGTTGTTTTTATCGAAAGTCATCTGGAAAAGCTTAAAAATGATGAACTGTTCATATATTTTTGAATTAATTTCCGTAACTTTCATATAAAAGTGGCATGCGTCCACAAATTAACATATATAGTTTTAGTTTTACTGTTTACATGTACTTCAAATCTTGCTTGTTGATCCATGCATTTCGCTGTGAAACTGAGGTTTTACATGTGGATTTTGTATACATGTACATACAAATAAAAAAATTGAACATAAACGGAAATAACTCGTATGCAAATGTTTGATTTCAAATAATTTTATACCTGTAAACTTTTTTTGGTTGAATATTTGCATAAAACATGCATTTGTTACACTTATTGTTCACAAATAACAAAACTAAAGGTGGTTGTTAAAAACTTATGCTTCAGCAAATACCGTATCCCGTTTTAGAAGCAAAATATAGAAAACACTCCACTTACAATCATTTTTTTTTTCATATTTCATATTCCGACAAAAGGATTTTTTATATAAACGACACCTGGAAACAGGCAGAATTCTTGGATATAATATTTTCAAAATAATTTCCTACGACAGAAGCGATACTTAAACGACCCGCAGAATGTTTTGAAAGACTTTGCTCAATATACGAAGGAGTGCCGGAGTACACTTGTATAGTTAAATATTTCAAAATTACAGTATAAATATAGACGACGCTTTATATAACAATTCATGTACACTTCATTGTACGTGTGCCTGATGCACGTAAAATACGGAGCTTCCAAGTCTGGGACTCTGGGTCAGTCTGGGTCTGACCATCCCACATATCGCAGTGTTCACACCCTGCAGCAACACAACAGGGATTGTCTCCCACGCTCAATTGTGCTCCAGAAAACTCGCGTTTTATGCATTTTTCTCAACTTTTTTCAACAAAAAGTTAACTTTTTGCTGCCCTGAGAATGAGAGACCCCCGCGCATTGTACGCGTGGGGGGAGAAAGAGTTGCGTCTGCAGAAAGTATAGTACAATGCTTCGGAAGTCAATTCAGACACGGGTTCGATGCGTAGGTGTGGGTGCGCGGGTGGGGTGCCGGGGTCAGGCGTGGGGGTGGCCTCACCCCGCGCGCCCGTTTTAATTGAAATTCGGCATCGAGCCTCGCTTAGGACCTCATCCACCTCCCCCACTTCCTCCGACGTCAAACAAAATGTCTTTTGTTCAGTTTTTTGGTCGTGCGAGTCCATTTGCCTTTGAATGAGCACCGAGCCCAAATCTGCACCAATGTTCGATTTTTCGTGTATGCAAATGAGGGGGGGGTAGTGGGGCAGGTATACCCGTGTGGAGGCACGTGTGCGGAGCGCGTGTTGCGGGACCGTCATTGAGGACCTGGAGGGAGAGCGGCGGAGGAACTCGTTAGGACCCCCTTTGTACCCATTTTGTCCACTCTACTCGGTGCACCGATAACCTAGGTTCCTGATATGGGATCGTCTCTTTCCCTCCCCCCCCACCACCCCACCCATCCCGTTTCGCGCACTGAAGCGATTTGAAGTTGTCCAAGGAAGCACCACTCCTTAGTGCGAAGAAAAGAAGAATGGAGAAAGGGAATGGGATGAATGGAAAACGGAACAGGTAGGCCCTTGCTGGGAAGGGGGCCTGTTAGGCGCCCTGCACGTGGAGAAATCAAGGCGCATTTTGCAGGTGGGGGAAACGTTATTGAAATGAGGAGCTAGAGCAGTGCAGGGTGAGACGGAAGTCTTCGGATGCACATGACGTCGACCTCAAAAACGGATGTTTGGACCTCGACATTCTTCCTTCTGTCCTGCAAATTTTTTACAACATCCTAGTCGTGGAAGTTGTGGAAAAGCGTCAAAGTTCATGAGTGCATTCCATGTACGAATGTCTTCTGGAAATTAAGTTGTGGCACTGGCTTTGCAGTAGTGTCAATTTTAAAAAGTTCCTATGAGAAAACTTTGACGAACTGTTGAATTTAATGAATTATCCAGAGAAATTGGGGCATCGTTTTTAATTGTGGCAGATGAAATAAGAAACTCGTGGGAGTAGTGCAGGGTTCCCCCAGACCTGGAAAACCTGGAAAAATCAGGGAACTTGAAAATATCTTGAAAAGGCAGGGATCGTCAGGGAAGAATGATTCATTTTTAAAAAAGTCTGGGAAATTCAACGAATTAATGTTGTCACAATCCAAAATTAATGTTTCCCCATTTGCAGTTGCTGAAGACAAATTGGCAAATTTTTCACGTTTTTCGAGTGTAAAATTTGCACAATTTTCAGCTTTTCGTAATACAAATGTTAAAGATTTCCAACCATATCCAAGCACAAATTTGCAAAATGTTTAACTTGTCGAGAACAGATTAGTATAACTTCCAATCTTTTCCATGGTCAGATTTCAAAATTGTCAGCCTTTTCCCAGTACAAATTTGCAAAACATTCCACATTTTCTGAAGACACATTTTTTAAAAAAATTCTGTTCAAAATTATCTTTATTAAATTTCTGCAAAATTTCAAATTGGAAAATTATGTGAATTCTGCAACATATTGATTATTTACCTACTGTATGTCAATTTTGCAAAATATTGAATATTTTCCCAGGTCGATTTTGCAAAATTATGGATAATATTGGCATATGTCAATTTTGACCTTGTCTTGGTCAGAGAAATTTGTTTCAGAACCTGGGAAAATCAGAGAAAAGTTGAATATGAAATTTCCGGGGAACCCTGTTGTTGGCTCGATGGCCACATTATGGAACTCTCCCATTTCCGAGCTTCAGAAATATTTCCCTATTTTTGCTACATCGTACAAAGAAATGTTTCATTGAAGCTGGGTGTGTCATTATGGTGTATGCCTTATGATTAAACTGCAACTTGTTGAATGCGTGACAAAAGAGGAAAAACACTTTTAAAAAGTTCTCACTTTTTTACACATACAGCTGTGTGTTTGCACAAACTGTACATGTTTGTGTATAGATAAACTATACTTTTTCAAATCGGAATATTTTAGGACAGTGTATATTACATTTATAGTATAGCGTCATCTACAGTATAGTTTTGGGCATTTTGATCCTTCCGTTGTATTGCCCCGTGCTAAATCCACCGGTTCAGTCCTCACGCATTTAAGGGTGAAATATTATTAGAGACCCCCAAACAATAAAGATGGTACCATGCTGAGCAAAACCTACGGGGTATAAACTACATGAGCGTTTAACGCGCATCAATGAGTGTTATAAATAAACTTTGGGCACTTGCTTGAGTTCACCCTTTATGGGGAAGAACTTTCAAAAGAAATTTAAAAGGAATTTCTGCTCACATTCTTCCTCCATAGTTTGAGCTAATAGAGAAAAGTTTTTGCTCAGGAGTACGAGTTTCACTAACAGCATTCTGCATGAACACACACCAGACTCAAGGTTTTCTAAAGCAACATCCAAATCCAAAAGCCTCAAAAGTTCCAAATCGAAAATCTTAAAAAGTTAAGGAATTAACATTGTTATTTCTGGAGACATTCATTAATGGCATTTTCCATTTAATTTATTATTAGGAAAACTAGCTGCTTATGTACTGTATAAGTATAATAAAAAGGGATGTGAAATGTCATATAAAGCATAAATGTGCACACGTTCGTTAATAATGGCATCACCTATAATGACATTACCTCCAAAAATGTTGCATCATTCGCATTAATGACGACTTTTCAAGATTAAAATCCATTCGGAAGAATATACATGTATGACTTGGCACCAAAACCTTAACAATCATCATTTCGAGTTTGGGACAGACATTTTGGCACTACAAATACCAGAGACTCAAAAATATCGTCAAAATTCGATAAAATGGATTTTTAGGTATCTAGAAACATGAAGCATGTGGTGCTCAATTAATAAATTCTCTTGAATTTATTTTAGGAAGAATATTTCACGTGGCACCAATAACCATCATTTCATACATGTATTTTGGGCACAAGAAATACCAAAAACACAAAATTTTACATCCAAAGGTCCAAAAGTAATTATTTGGTACGCAAATAATAAATTCTCCTGAAAATACATTTCTTCCTTCCCTCCCATCTCCCCCCTGAAAAAAAGTTATCTACTTCACTGATGTGGGCAGGGAGTAAGTGTAAGGGGCCTGGCGATTTTTCAAATCTTATTTTACGTCACATATTTGCAATAAGATTTCCTCCTTAGCAAGGCCAAACGAGTACCAAAATGCACCTGACGGTCTCATCTGTCTCTTTAGACCGGAAGAACCGCTAAATACCGATTGACCGGTTATAGCGAAGCATGGGAATAGGTGTCCACGCACCATGGGAACCTTCTCGAAGGTGATCTACTGGTTTAATTGCTTCCACGGCGCATTGTGGCGCGCATCATCGCCCAAAACCAATAATGGCAGCCCACGTCTAAGATATATACCCTTTGTCCATTCTGGTTCGTTGCGGAAACCTGCTTCAGGACTCGTTTTTATTTTTTCCGCTCCCATTACCTGTCCCCCGTATCCTGCCCACACCCCCATCTGCTTTCCTTTTTCAATCCCACAACAGGTACTCCGCGCAGGGGGGGTGCAAGCTGAAAAGACAGGTAGCTCGCAGAATGTCCCCCAGTGTGGGTCCACTCCTCTTTCCTTTTTCCGCCGCTCCTTAATGATCCCCGAAGACCTCTCTCACCCTCCGATGGTGAGACAGGTGGAAATGCGGAGAGGACACACGATCCGTTGCGTGAGGACGAGGTGAGATCTTTCAAGTGGTGCGCATGCGCGCTCGGCTGCGTGTATGTGTGACACTTTTTCACTTCAAGGTTTTCATCCCCTTTTTATCATTCATAAAAATCTACCTTTTTCCACCTCCCTCATGCAAAGAGCTCGATTCATCCCCAAGGTCTTACGCTGAAAAAAGGATGTCGTTGTGGCTGCGATGAAAGAGCTGACCATTGAGGAATGTCTGAAGAGAGGTGATTTAACTGTTACGTGGTGCATGCGTGTTCGAAAAGTCACCAGTTTATTACGGATTTACGGTGGTTGTGGATTCCGCCATTAATAATGACTATACATGTATGCAGATTGCGCTTAGCAGTAATCCTGTCATTAGATTTAACCATGTAGGTTTCCCCCATCATTAATCTGGTCAGTACTGAACGATATGGTACTAAATCTGGTCATTAGTTTTGGCAATGCATGCATAGACAACACTCGTATTTAAATTTCGCTGGCCTGCACGCATTCCGGACTCGTATTTCCAATGTGCGCCACTGCGTTGACGCGCATGCGCAGAATGGCTACGAAACGTCGTCATTACTCTACACACATACGCGTTTCTATAAAAAAGTCATTTCAAAGGATAGTGTATGGTTGAAATGTAATTGAAAGCGAATGATGCAACATTTTTGGAACTAATGTCATTAGTAATGAACGTGTGCAGTTCCCTATTCGGTTTATTTTTCTCGGGTATCTCATGCATAATGTGTGTTCTTCGCTCCTTAAGTTCCACGTGTTGATGTTGACCGGAAATTCGATCTCTGTAAATTTCCGTGACCTTTAAACTAAATAAAACTTGATATCAAGGCTATCTCTCGTGCTCGTTCCCAATTTCTTTCAGTCCGTGGAAAGGTTGTGTCATTTTCTGTTCTGTATTTTGGGCACTAGACTATTATATCACAAAATGTAGCACTTGTACACTGTAGTGCAGAATCATTGCATGGCAACCGTTGATCAAGTTGATTAACTTGAACGTTAGGCTACATTATGAATTTGGAGGACATGTCGTAGGAAATACTCGAAACAATTTCTAGGACATGATCCAGTACAATTAAATTCTGGAAAACAAAATATATTTACAGTTTGTGCGTTTTTATTCGATCCTCTATGTACAATTCTTGTTCATCGATGGACATAACCAATCAACCACATCAATTGGACAGAAGCCGCGTTACCGCGTACCATACGGTATATAAAAGACCTTATGCAGAGTTAAGCCCGAATCAGACGACAGATTATGATAAAGATTGCGTCCAAATCTTGACCAATCAGAGAACGAGAGGAAACGATTGAGATTGGAGATTGTGAAATAGCCGCCCGGCTATTTTTCTAATCGTCA
>JAQGBX010002616.1:0-19812 GCA_034698745.1 Megaphyllum sjaelandicum | reverse complement strand
AAAAAAAATAAGTTCAACTTGAATGCACGTGGTATGGAACGCCGCTTCGTTCCCATTTGACATTTCAGGTTGCACTATTTTCATATTTATTTTAACTGAAAAATGGAAATTAACGAATTAAAAACTTGTTAGCTAAAGCGGATATTTAAAAATTACTTCCATTTAAATATTTTTTAATTTATTAGACTAATTCCCGATTATAGTTATAAATAAGCCGAGTTCAACCTGAAAGCAAACGGTATGGAACGCAGCTTCGGCCCAAATTTGACATTTCAAGTAAAGTTGTACTATTTTCATATTTAGTTCAACAGAAAAATGGAAATTAATAAATGTGTGAACTTGCTAGGTAAAGAGGATATTTTAAAAATTGCTTCTATCTAAGTATTTTACAATTTGCTAGACGAATTCCCGATTATATAGTTATAAATAAGTTCAACCTGGATGCAAATGGTATGGAAGACCGCTTCGGTCCACATTTGACATTACAGATTTACTATTTTCATATTTATTTTAAATGACAAATGGAAATTAACGAATATGTGAACTTGGTAGAAAAAGTGGACAATTAGAAATTGCATCTAAGTATTTTCCAATTTATAGGGCAAATTCCTCATTTTTAGCATTACAGGTAAAATTAAGGCTGTGCTCCATATTATGAACTTAATGGTAACTAAAACCATTCGATTAGCATGCAAATGAAGATACCATATTAAACTATGTTGATGCAACCAGCCAAAGGTCCAGGACAGGAAGCGCATAATAATGCCCAGAGAGGTGCTCCAAATAAGGCGGGACTAGGTCAGCGTGGTCAATGTCAGCTGGCCAGTGGCCAAGCCGGTCAGTCAAGTGTCGTCGCAGGAATCAGGATGAACTCAAGACAAGCACCTTGGCCACCTCCAAACCCGCCTTTACAGTGTTCTCCGACTATTTTCCACCTCCAATATTTGGCCCATTAATTTACAATAATAAAAACGTGTTAGCCAATGTATTTTTTGCCTCCACCTGTGGCCTCATTTAATGTAGGCTCGAGTGATAACAACCGAATTATGAGGCACGAATACAAAATCATAATTGCAGCAGAGATGAAAGCAAGGCAAATACAGCTCTTCGATTAAATAAGCATGCTCCAGGGAAATGTAGGCCATGGTCCAGCCAGCCATGACCGTCGAATGTTTGATATACCTAAGCACTTTGCTTTTATTAATGGATTCCCCCAGAAATCTCATTCTAGCATTTTAAACAAATATCCCTGACCAATGACAATGTCAAAATTGACACATGCCAACGTTATCCACAATTTTGAAAAATCAACACAGGACAATATTCAATACTTTCCTAAATTTACTAATGACAATTTTGATATTTTTAAAAAATTAACAAAGAATTTTTTTTACAAAATTAAAATAAACAAGTTTTGAAAATTGGTACTCTGAAAATGATCAGAAATTTTCAAATTTGTCCTCAAAAACTGTTGAATATTTTGCAAACTTATCCTCAGAATAGGTTTAAAAATTCGAAAATTTGTGCTTTAAAAATTGAAAAATTTGCAAATTCATATTACCAAAAATCTGAAAATTTGTCCACTGAAATTGGTGACAATGTTGCAAATGGGCCCTGAGCTAACCACGTGGAAACATTAATTTTGGATTATGACAACATTAATAAGTTGAATTTCCCTAACTTTTTCAAAATAAGTCCAGGTTTTCCAGGTCTGAGTAAACTCTGTATTAATAATATAACTTGATCTGCCTCGAGAGCAGCCACGGGTTCATGGGTCAGTTGAAGAGCATTCCATAAAACTCGAATTATTTTAACCCCTAATTTGAAAATGCCCTCATTCGGAACATTGCTTCCTCATCCATTACTTTCACATTATGAGGGTAGCCATAAAGAGGTGGGAATTTTTACAAATATATTGTATTTAATGTAAATTTTTAATTTTTTTGGATAAAGAAGGAAAATTACTAAGAATAGGAAATTTGACATTTGCAGATTTCTCACAGGCTAACTTTAACGACAAAATTTTAAATTTAATGAAAATTTAAAAGAATAGAATTGAAAATTCCCAAATCCTATTTTTTTTACCTTACGTTATCGTTGAAAATCATCTAAGATTTTTAAGTCTTAAAATGCCTTCCAAAAATTCCAATTGAGATCGGCCACATTCTTTAAGTTTATGAATATTGTGAGGGAAAAAAAAGATTCTAAATCAGTTCATGCCGAAATTCAAGATAAAAAATTACCACCAAAACCTTAAAGGTTGTATTCTATGGCTTTCAAGAATCCAGTTCCCACCCTTTATCAATGAATGTTACCCTGCATTTTTATAAAATGTGAAATTGTGAGATACCATCAATGAAATGTTGGTCAAACATACAAATATGCGGATAAAAAACTTGGGTTCCACAAAGAAATTCGCCAAAAACAATGTCTTCGCACGGCACATTGTCTAAAACTTGTAAAGTTACGATTCAAACCTGTTCTGAGAGCTCGAATAAAATTCCTAAAATGCAATGCTGCCCAACGAACAAGCCGCATTTCATTTTTTAAATTATTTTTCCTGGAAAGTTGCACATATATTAAGAGTTTTTATAAGACAGCAAGTGGCTCATCATAACACGATTGCTACACCACTGAAAGCGTGAAGACTTGTTTTTACTTCTTTTGGTCAACGGACCACAGGAAGATTCTTCAAAATTAACTCCAGACAAAGCCATCGTCCATGTGTTAATCAAAAAATTTTAAATGTAAGCAAATGATGGAATTGCAATTCAAAATTGCATGTGCATACAAAATTGTAGAAAGAGTTGCATACACTGTGGGAACTGCGATATTAAAATGTTTAAAATATGATAATCATGTTGATGAAAATTATGACAAAACACACGAATTAAAACAAATCAAGGTCCGCCCTGAAATTTAATTTTCAACTTCCCTGACTTTTCCATTGACCAATGGCAATGCCAAAAATTGACATAGTTTGTAAAATCGACACAGGGAAAAATTTTGAAAATTCAAATTTTTTTAAAAAGTTTGCATGAAAAAATGTGGAAAATTTGACAATTTTGTATTCGTAAATTCAAAATTTGTCCTCGGAATACGTGGAAAATTTTGTCCTCGTAAAACGTGGAAAATTTTGCAAATTTGACCTCGAAAAACGTGAAAAATTTTGCAACTTTAACCTCGGAAAACGAGGAAAAGTTTGCAAATTTTTACTGGGAAAATGTAAAAAGGTCCCTGATGGGCCCTGACAACGTTGAATTTCCCTGACTTTTTCAGGTTTTTCCAGGTCTGGGGGAACCCTGCTTGAAATTAAACACCCGATTTAAAATAAACGCAGGTCGTTTTTTAACAAGACTTTGGAGTTTGTTGCCAATTCATTTTTTTCCTATTTGTAATAATTTTCCGAAATCAGCTAACAAAAGACGAAAACAAAAAAGTGCACATGATAATTTGTAGAATTAGGTTAAATTGGATATGCAGAACTGCAGTTTAATTTATAGAAATGCTTTCACCTGGCACCTGACCAATTACCTTAATCAGTATCTGACATCATCACCTATAGCGGGTAGTGGTCAGTTTTTTTTTAGCAAATTTCATTTTGTCGCGGTTACAGGGAATGTTACTTGCACCACTCACCAAGACATTGCAAACACACATCTTCAAGGGTCATTTTGTCACAATATCTCCTCGTACAAATTTCAGCATGCTATAGATGGAGCTTGAATTTTACAAAGGTCTTTCATTGAAACTGCTTCATTCAAATAGCGAAGTAACACTTTTCCAGGTTTTAAAACAAATTTCCATGACCAACGACATAATCAACATATGCCAATGTTATGCACGATTTTACAAAATTAAATCTACACAGGACAATTTCAATAGTTTTCAAAATTTACTAATGTCTATTTTGAAAATTAACATAGAATAAGCAGGCTAATTTTCGAAAACGTTTACAAATTTATATTCGAAAAATATTGCAAGTTCTGCCAATTTGTACTCGAAAAAGGTAAGTTTTGAAAATTGATACTCTGAAATCTCTCCTCGGAAACTGTTGAACGTTTTGCAAATCTGTACTCTAAAACAGCTAAAAATTGTGCACATCTGTGCTCGGAAAATTTTACAGTTTTGTCCAAGTTTGTCTTCGGAAATTGTTGAAAATTTTGCAAATTTAAAATTTATCCTCAGAATACCGGTAGGTTAAATTTTTATAAATACTGCACATGTACTGTATGTCCTCGTCAAAAGTTCAAAATTGTGCTAGTCTACCGTCGAGAAAATGAAAAATTTTACAAATGTGTTCACACGGTAAATTTTACAAATTTGTCCTCGGAAACTGTTGAAAATGTTGCAAAAGTTTGCACCTGACTTTTTCAAAATAAGTCCTTCTTCCCTGACCATTCCAGGTCTGGGGGTACTCTGTATAAAACATTCTTGTATTTTACACTGGTTTTCGAATACAAAAACTGGATCAAAATGTCACAATTCGTCTAAGCAGTCTTTACTGGATTCGCGCCTTGTAAAAACAATGTAGTTGCACTGTTGCAAAAAAAAAAAAATATGTTCGTCTAGATTGGTTAGACAACTTTTTTTCAAATCAACCCTTTTTTAACTGTCTTGTTGTCCTCTACCAGGTCTCTAAGAAAAAAGCGTCTGCACACTTCATCTAAATCCACACGCACTAGTGCACATTGCCAACTCACGTTTGCTTTCAGCTACATATCCAAAAATCAATTACCTAATAGCTATTTATCACAACCAGTGATTCGTTTGATCAAAAGAAAGATTTAAAAACTGAAGTCTGACTAAAAACAAAAGGTTAATGAATCGTTCTCGACTCACAATGATACATAAAATGGTGGTAATCACCGCACTTGGTTATTTCGGAATTCTATTCCAGATGATAAAAACAACTGTTTTAGTAACGACGATAATAAAATAGCATATACATTATAACACATGTATTTTTTGTGGGCTAGGTTATGTTAAAAAGATTTTTTTATTTAAATCCCACAATGACGACTAGGGCAACAACTTTTTGATAAACCGCAGGGTTCCCCTAGAAATTTCATTTTCAACTTCCCTGACTTTTCCAGGTTTTAATACAAATTTTCTTGACCCACGACAAAATAGACATATGGCAGTATTATCCACAATTTGGCAAAATCTACAAGGACAACTATCAATATTTTTCGAAATATGTATTTACTAATGTCAATTTTTCAAGATTAGCATGACAATTTCCTGAAAATGTTACAAATAAGTATTCGAAAAATGTTGGAAGTCTTGAAAATTTGTACTTTCAAAATCTGTTGGAAAATTTGTCCTCGAAAAACATTCCAAATTTTGCAAGTTTAACCTCGGTAAATTTTTTAAATTCTCAAATTTGTCCTCGGAAACTATCGAAAATGTTGCAAGTATGTCCTGTGAAATTGTTGAAAATGTTACAAATTTGTGCTTCGAAAATTTTTAAAAAATTGCAAATGGGTCACGAGTTAACTGCGTAGTAGCATTGATTTTGGATTGTGACAACATTAATACGTTGAATTTCCCTGACTTTTCAAAATAAGTCATTCTTCCCTGACCTCTCCAGAAATTTTCAAGATCCCTGACTTTTTCAGGTTTTTCAGGTCTGGGGGTACCCTGAGCAAGCGCTTTGAATTGAATAAATAAATTACGCTGCTGGATTTCCTTTCAACTATGATTTCATTATGTTTGATTATGACATTATTCAGCAATATAAACCCAAAAAAACATAAAATGCAAACTACAGTATAGTAAGTTGAATACATGCTCGTTTTGAACCACTTATCATCCGGTAATGTTCCAAAAACCAAGTCAAAATATTATCAAATAATTTTTTTTTGGATACAGGTTTAAATTACCCATCGACTACATTGTACTAAGCCAACTGAACTTCCCAACAAACAATCCTCAGATTCGAAATGCCATAAAATGTCAATTTCATTATAAAAGTGTATCTGATTAAAACAACATTTCACAATGAATTCGTGTGCTCATTCTGACCAAAGTAAATTCTCATCTTCCAAAAACAAAGAAGTCTTTGACAAAACGATGCATTGTGCCCATGCAACAAACTGATGCTAGATTTTCAATACAGAAAAAGCCATCTGAGCCAAAACTTTGTATTAAGGTATTGGGGCTTGACGAGCAGCTAAGCTAGTGTTGTGGTAAAGGATTACTGGATGCTTAAATTGAAAGAAAAAAAGGATTTTTAAACAATACTACAAACAATACTCGCTTGGGTTCCAATGCAATAATGCTTCAAAAAAACCGCAGATGGCATGAGCCAGGTCCATTGAGCAGAACGAACAGTTAAAGCGCAGTAACCGATAAAAGATACCGTATCTAAGACGATTTCAGTGTGCTGCCAACCAAATCTCTTTCATTTCTGCAGTTTTGAATCCGCATTAGCAAATTGATGAGTCACATTCTCAAATGTTTCGCTGCGATGGGATACGGACTTGCGATTTCAAGGCGTGCATTAGCACTGCTCAGTCAAGCTCTGCTTCAGCGTTTAAATCGAGAAACCAAGAACGAGCATCAGAGTTTTTCACTCAATTCGAAATTAGCAAAATACATCAGCATCAGGATGGAAAATTACAAAGAGCTCAGTAAAAAGGCATGTGGAATGAAGGCTCAGGCCACCCCATAACCATGCACAAACAGATGACGAAGCATCATTAAGATACATATGTACAAAGACAAACAATCTGCTGACAGGCAATCGTTTCTTTAGTTCACCCCCTGGAGCCCCCCAAGCCACCATGGCAATGGAGAATGCCGGATCAGAAATCATGATTTGAAACATCTTTCAAGTTGGATTCAAACTAGTTTGTGCACCTTTTTTCTCATGAATTTCTGAGAAGACTGCATTTATCACTGACAATACTGAAGTTTCCGTACCAGGAATCGGTGATAAAATACAGCCACCATCACTTTTAATTACTTTCACCATAACATGGTGCTGATGAAGTTGCCACCTAGGGCATAAGCATGACAGAGGCTACATCAATTAACAAGTTCCCCCCAGAAATTTAATTTTCAACTTCCCTGACTTTTCCAGGTTTTTAAAAAAATTTCCCTGACCAATGATAATGTCAAAAGTTGTCATATTTTGCAAAATCGACACGGTAAAATATTTTTCAAAATTTACTAATGACAATTTTGAAAATTAACCTTAAAAAAGTATAAAAAAATTAATTTCTTTTTTGTAAATTTGACAATTTTGTACTCGGAAAATGTAGAAAGTTTTGCAAATTTGTTGGTTGTGGATTTTCAACGTTGGCCTAATGCTGCACACGAGGGCTAAACGCCGAAGCCAGGGGATGTGCCAGGGTAACCTACCTGGGAATTTTGCCTACAAAGGGGAACTTCCACCCCCAAAGAGAGATCTCTACCTTGCAGAGATCAAACGGGATCTACACGGGATCTCGGTTTAAACTCTCATCCGAAAGAGCACTTAGAGAATTTTGCTCCCCGACCTCGACTGGGGAGCGAACCCCGCTAGTTTTGTACTTGGAAAAAGTGGAGAAATTTGCAATTTTCTCCTTGGTATAAACGTATAGAATTTTGCATATTTGTTCTCGGAAACCGTGGAAAATTATCCAATTGTGTTCTCGGAAAACGTTGACAATTTTGAAAATTAGTACTCTGAAAAGGTGGAGAATTTTGCAAATCTGTCCTGGGAAATATAAAAATGTTCCTAAATGGGCAATGAGCTAAACACGTAGAAGCATTAATTTTGGATCGCCACAACATGACTACGTTGAAGTTCTCTGACTTTTTTTTAAAAAAAAACAACATTCTTCCCTGACTTCTCCAGGTTTGGGGGAACCCTGTTTAAGTACACATGGTGAACCATAATTCAGTCACCACCCAATTTTTTTCTTAACCGTTAGAGAAGTGAAAATTCTGTATCGTTAGATTGGTTGTCATGGGTGCTCTACCCATTGATAGTTTTAATTTTTACCTAATACCATTTTTAGGAACGCCTCCCACCTGGCCTCACCTTCTGAAGGAATGTTCCAACCCCAATATTAAAAAAATCATAACAAAGAGCAAACTCCCGGCAAACTTTACCCCCACAAATTTCCTTGAAGTGTTCCTTAGCAACATCCAAGAGCACCACATGTGGCTACTTGTTACACCAAAGAATTAAATATCCTAACTACAACTAACCTTAACCAACACAACCCAACAAATACACAATAAAATATAGAAAAAAACGGCCATAAGGGGCTGAGACCCCTTAGTGCTGCAACTTCTTCTACCTAATACCATTTTTTCAACGAAATTTTGAAAGTATAATTTTTAAACCGTAACACCTAGAACAAAATATGAAAATAGGAAAACGAAGAGCATGGCTTGCTTGTATGTATTCAACTGGTTTCGTTTTTATTAGAAATTATTCGAAGTTGTTACAATGTTTTGAAAATAGGGGCAAAAAACCAATTTTTAGCAGCGTTGCAGCACAAAGGTATACTGCAGTAAGCTACCTAGATGTGCTGCAATGCACCAGTGTGCATTGCACGCAATTGTTTGCTGCGCTGCAGCACACTGGTGCATTGCAGCACATCTAGGTAGATGTGTGCAATGCACGCAATTGTTTGCTGCGCTGCAGCACATCTAGGTAGATGTGTGCAATGCACGCAATTGTTTGCTGCGCTGCAGCACACTGGTGCATTGCAGCACATCTAGGTAGCTTACTGCACCAGTGTGCTGCAGCGCTGCAAACAATTGCGTGTTTGCCCCTATTTTCAAAACATTGTAACAACTTCAAATAATTACCAATAAAAACGAAACCAGTTCAATATATACAAGAAAGCCATGCTCTTCGTTTTCCTAATTTGATATTTTGTTCTAGGTTACGGTTCAAAAATTATGCTTTCAATTTCGTTGAAAAATGGTGTTAGGTAAAAGTTAATATTATTAATGGATAGAGCACCCATGACAAACTATCTAACGACACAAACAGAATTTCCACATCTCTAACGGTAAAGAAAAAAAAATTGGATGGTGACTGAATTATGGTTCACCCTGCATATCAACAGTCTTTATTGCACTGTTCCAATTTGGGTCAAAGTTAAAAATCCGTAAAAGGGTTGGGTTGGAGCTGAGGGCTTCAGGGTGCAAGGGCATCACTTAGTAGTAGGGGATTACAAAAAATTGTCGCATTATTAGTATTGATACGGCATTATTGCGTTAGTAAAGTAAAGTTTTAGATACATAAAAGGCGATGTTCTTCGGAAGATGTTACATACATATTCATGTACTGTACATGAATATTCGCTACGATCAATGATCGGATATTCAAGGAATACTGATAAGTTTTCATGTGAAACTTAAAGCCCAAATGCGACAACCCTTTGATGACCCCATTCAGGTCAATTTGACAACAAGAGTTAAACATCTTCAAAATAATGATTTCAATAGTTTGATTTTATTCACAATTTCAGGTAGTTGCCCGATATATGTATAGGTTCATGGCCTTTACTGTAATATTTACAAAAATCAAGTCTATTGGAAGTGACCATCGACTAAAGACGTTTGTTGAAGACTTTTCCGATGATAAATAGGCAACATTTTGTCAAAATATTTATAACCTTCCATATCTTTTATGAATTGTGTTCAATGTTTATTTGTTCATATGGCTTACACCCAAAACATTTAAAAAAGAAGAAGAAGTTTCAATCCTTAGATATAAATGGAACTAGTTAATGTTTTAAAACTTTTGATGTTAAATAGTAGGTTCTATTTATTTATTTATATAGATGGCTATCGGAATTTTCAAAAACAAGGTGGCCATCAGAGGGTCAAATGGTTTGTTGACAAAATAGATGCCCCATGAAATACACTTTCAACATCTATGAATGTTAAGAAATAATACTAAATTATTTTCGGAAGAAAAACAACGAATGCCAACGACCATTTACATAGTTTTCACACGAAAAAACTGAAGTCTGGGAACAATCATCAATAAACCACTTAAAAGTTAAATACAACCTTATTATGAACCCACACAAAATTTGGTATAAAACAGAAAATCGCAAGAATACCGGAGAAAAGATGCTACAGGAAATTGTCATTTTCGGAGAGAAACAATTTATTCAATCACAACGTAAAAAGTGTTTTTAACTATATTTTCTCCATCTGCGAAATCTTATTTCTATGGAATATTGAAGGTAACTAAGAGGAAATTTGACCAGTCACTGGCAAATGAGCTTTAGCAAAGCAGCTCCAGAGAAACCAGGATCCTAAAAATAGAACTATTTTTCTGCTCAAATTTTGACCATATCAATCAAAATAGCATCCTATAAATTTTAAGATTTAAGCTGCAAAGCTAAAATCTGCAAGTACAAAGATTTGCTGAAAACATAAACATACAAACACCGGGCATCAATATTAGGAAAACATTCTATGTTCACTTTTCGGTATGCGCCAATTTTTTGCAGAATGGCGCCTGTACTGCATTACAAACTTAAATACATTCACACCCTACTACCGGTTTATTTTCGATGATTTCTAATTAATTCTAAAAGAAATCGTTTCTAAGTGTTTTCATGGGCTTTCTACTTGCAAAGACCAATTTTATAGAAAAAAATTATACTTCTATAGCATATGTCAGCAGGGTCATATCCAACCTACACTCCCCAAAAATGTTCAATGAAATATGGTGACTCACCCATCTGCGTGGATAGATCCATTCATCTGTGACCATTCCCCAAATATTCCGCCAACAATAGGAGACTTTGCTGGTCCATTATGCCTGGTTGCTTGGTAGAACCTGCCATTGCCTTCCACATCACCTTGTCCTCCATCTTGAAAGATATCACCTGACGTCCTGGGATAGAAAAACAAAATCAATAGTATTAGCCAATAAGAATAAAATGATGCAGAAGTTGCCGCACATAACATGATCGGGAAGGGAACTCGAGCAATCATAGGACATCATGGATATCTATGAGTAAGCCAATCATTGAATCATTTCCAAGCAGATGATCACATTATTTTACTACTAGGTTAAACATTTGCCAGAATTTTGCTGTGCGTCAATACAGGTATTAGGATTAGGATCACCATAACGAATTCTTTTAAAGAATTCTGGAAAAGGAAAAAAATATCTAATTCAACTTCAATTTGTCTCATTTTAATGCATCATCGTATGCACATTTTACATAGCAGTGAGTATGTTTTAAAATATGAACAATGCAGAAATCATATTCAGCAAATTTCTCTTCGGAAACTGTTAAAAATTCTATAAATTGATCCTTTTAATAGGTTCAAATTTATGTAACTATATCCTTGGAAAAGATTAAAATTTTTGTAAATATACCCAGTAAATTTTTAAAATTTTACAAATTTATTTTAGGAGACTATTGAAAATTTGCCCTCTGAAATTGTTGACAATTTTACACATTTGTACTGGGAAAATGTTTAAAAGTTTGTAAGTGGGCCTCGAGTTAACCATATGAAAGCAATACTTTTGGATTGAGACAACATTAACAAGTTGAATTTCTTTGATTTTTTAATAATAAGTCATTCTTCCCTGACTTTTCAAGGTTTTCCAGGTATGTGGAAACAATGTAACGTTTTGTGAGGGTCATCTATTCCTGATGCTTTTATTTTGAAGCTTTATATGGGAAATACTGCATGTCATTTACATGGGTAGGCCTACCTATTTTGACGGCTATCATGAAGACCATCATCCGTCCGCTCGAAATCCAGCATAAGATCATCAGAGCCAAGACTAGAACAAGGGGACATGGTGTCCACAGAGAAAGCCATCCCTCTCCTTGGAATATCCACGTTCAGAGGTGAATGTGCCAACGCTGGAAAACCACCTATAAGTTGCAGAAAACATCAGTTTTTGTGACATATTTAATGGGACAATAAAAGTGGACAATCACATTTTTACATATTAAAGATTTCTGATAGAACTTCCTCTCCAGTTTCTCTAGCACGTTTATTCTTTGCAAAACGATTTGTCTGTCTTGGAAGTATATTTTTTTAAATTTGAAATTTTCTTTGGTTTTTTTAACAAATCAACATAGAAAGTATCCAATATCATAGAGAAAGAATCCAAATGTTGCTTTGTTTTGGTAGACAATTTTAAAATTTGAAAATTCAAAACATCATTAATGCCCCAGTCCCATAATTTCTGTAGAAACAGAAATCTTTAACATCATGTTGACATTACTTTCAATTCATCTAAAATATCATCTGGTTTGGTTGCCAAACCTTACCTTCTTCATTCATGTCCGCTAAATTAGCCTGGAGTCGCATGTGGTGGTAGTTGGAAGCATCCAATGACTGACATGCGATTAATGCTGGCTGGTCGGCGATTTCATCGTCAATGAGAAAAAAATCCTTTTCGGAAGGTGGGCTGTAAGGGCCTTGATCACGAAAGAGATCCCTAGCATCGCTCTCAGAACTGCCATAATTCACAGATTTAGTTGAACTGTCCGACCTCGTAATAGCAGACTCCTGCCTTTCAAAAACACTGGGTGGCAACGTGGTTTCGATTTTTGGTGATTTTCGTCCGGTTTTCGCTTCTGTTAGGGTCGCCGCTTGCTTTTGGACGCTAAGGGTAATGGGCTTAATCTCCACTTTCTCCATATCTGGCGTTATGTTCTCCTTCTGCCTCAGTTCGGTGATTAATTTATACTCCTCAGTGCTGCCTCCTACATCCTTACTGAGTTTATCGACCTTCTTTGACTCCTTGATCACTTTCTTATCCAAACTTCTTTTGGGGGACATCTTCGGAATGGCTAATTTTGCATTTTCCACCGGCTGTTTCTTCTTCCAGAGTTTTGGCTGCTGCATCAAGCTCGTGGCGGGAGCAGCTACTTTGTTGACCTTCTCGGCGAGAACCGGGGATCCTTGTCTGGGCCTTGGCTGCGCAATTTTGCTGGGCAGGGCAGACTTCAGACGTGCAATCCCACTTTGCTTCGGAACTTTAGGACTGGCCTCAGCGCTCTTCTTCTGCAGGTTCTCCTCTTTCTTGACCTGCTTCGGAATACTGACGACGGCAATGTCCACCTTCTCGGGCGACTGTTCTTTGGTTATTGAGGAGAGAGACAAACTATCCCCCTCGATTTGGTCTACTTCGGCCAGAGTCTCCGTGTCCCCTTCATTTTTCCGGTCGCTTACGCTGTTCCCAATCCCAGAATCCCCATCGAAAGTTGCTGCCTCATCATTAGGATTTCCATCAGAAGAGATCTGCATTGGCTCAACAGTCATCAGGGTCTGGATGTCGGCCTTCCAATTATCTTGAGGACCAGAGGCCTTCAAAGTTCGTGCGACGTTCGTTTTCGACACATACACTGGAACTTGCGGTCGGGGTAGTCCACTGACTGTGGTGCGTAATTTTTGGGGAAGCCTGGTGGACGACGCCCTGGATGTTAGTGATTCGCGGGAGCCGACAGGAGAACTTCGTCTGTCATTTCCGTTCCGTGCGTCATCGTTCACAGCCTCGCCCATCTGAACCTGGCGCAGTTCTCGTCTGTCAGCTGCCCTCTTTGGTGACGATAACAAGGAGTTGACCTTGTTGGTGGGGATCAGCTTCATGGGGGCGCGGTTGTTGCCCAAAAGGATTTCGTTGCAGTTATCGTCGGAGCAGCTGACAGTCTCCGCACTGTCTCCATTGCAGACGCTCCCCCGATGCGTCCCATCTGAAAGGGCAATGCTGCGGTTACTAGAAGCATGCTTGGCGCCCTGCGCCATGCGTGAAAGGTTAGTGCTAAGAGTCGGAGAAGCGTTAGAAATGACAGAAGAAGAAAGTTTGCGACCAGAGGCTACAGCGACAAAGGTACCAGTCCCAGAGTTTGAATTACCCAGACAGGCGATCTTGGTTTCGTATTGGTTTACGAGTTGCCCAGTGCGTTCTTGAGAGTGAGATTTCATGATTGCAGGAACACGTTTCTTGAAGCCAAACGACGAGCTGCTTGCTCGGGTGTATGGGGCCTTACGCTTGTCCTTGGCATCAGGATTGGCCATAGCAACGGTGCTGTAGGTCGGGGGTCCTCCGTTGCTCCTACATGAGTAGCATGAGCCCATCAACGTCTTTGCACAGCCCTCAGAAAATAAATAAAAAACCTGGAAGAGAAACAATGCAGACGTTAATGTCCAATTAGCAACTTTAGATATAATCATAGTCCTTGCTGTTTTCCGTCAAAAACACACCATGATGCCCAATTGACCGAGGATGTCCCAACCACATGCCCACTGGAGTTGCTTAAAAATAGGCCACAGACAGGCCAGACGATGATGGTACGAATAAGCAGTTTGGCCGCAATGGAATTTGCACTATTTCCTGACTAGAATGGCAAGGAGTGCTTTCCTTAAACTAGTAGTGAACAGTAGCCCGAGTTTCTTCTATAAATAGGTCGTTTTTTGCGAAGCTGTTTATTTTTACTGAACACGGATGATTTGCAGCAGCTTTCAGTCATTTAGGATGTCTCGCCATCCATGTCTCGAGTAGAATGAGATTTAAACAGAAAACGAATAGCTTTCGGATGAATGTATAAATCTAAAATATGACAGCAGTTAAGCATGAAGCAAAAGGGATCGGATAGGATTTCCATGACTTGTCACTAAAATAACTATTTTAAGGCAAGCTAATACAGGGTGAGCCATAAATAAAAAAATTCCTAATTTGTTTTTACTAACCAAAACATTCCAATTCGTTCGTGTCCTTACATTTCCACTAATATAGATGACATGCATTACACTTTGTGACGTGATACAACGTACCAATAATTTACTGCCTGAAACCAGAGTATCTCAGCTTGAGGGCAAACTAAGATGTGGCAAAATGATTTATGGGATGTTCAGGCAGAGATAACCGGTAGTTAATAAAATGGCTTTCGATAAATTCAATAATGACCCAAGCAAGAATTAACTTCTTCCTGATAATTTTACATGAATGCTGGGTCTGATTAAACGAGGAAGGGGCCATCGGCAGTTTGGTGTTATGACAACCTGTCTTCACCTCAGAAATCCACACATTGCCCTATATAGGCTTCAGCTTTCTCAGCCTAATGCATAATTCCAGGACACCGGCTCGCATGTTTTTTCAGAAAGTTCCGATTGTGATTGAAAGGTGTGCATATTTTTATTGATTTTTAAACTTTTGCGCGAGCTCCTTAGAGCTACAGGTCTTAGGCTTCAGCCTATACTCAGTCTGATGTATAATCCAGCCCTGGACGAATGGCGTAAATTCAGGGCAACTTCTCCAAAAGTAATTTTTCGCAAAATGGTTAAACGTTAAAAATGAAACCAGATTTCTGGGCCACAGGTATCATGAAAATTCCACGTCAAACGTATTACGCACATAAGTGAGAACAATTGTTTCATATGTGATAACTGCATGAGCACTCTTAAAAGTTACTCAATGCATTACAAACAAACATGCATGCATTCCAAATAAAGCTTCAAGCATAACATCACGTAGGCCTACGGCAGAGGTATCCTATATTGGCGTCCATTGAATTACTGGGGGTATAATGCAAAATTAAACATTTGCTGCGATGAAAATGTCGATACGAGCCTAGTTAAACTCAATATTGAAAATCTTAAAATTAGAATCACGTGGCTACCTGCTTCTGCAAGAAGTTGATAACCGCCTGTCACAACCGTCGCACACAGTGACACAACCGTGACATCAAAGCACTGATGCGTTGTCAAACAAATTTCCGATCAGGTTTTTGGCAAGGAACATTTGCGAAGCGTCATGAAACAAAAAAGCTCCCAAACGGTGCATGGCCACAAGATGGGACCGGATCCAGCTAAAAGCTGCAGATCGATGTGGACAATTCGATAATCCTTCTCTCAGTCAGCATGCACGCTGCTTTGGATCTTGCCAGCAGGTGTGGGGGCAATCACCGCAGTTCTGCCAGCCTAAACTTAGAAAGCAAGTTTACAAACAAGGAATTTAAGTTGCTTTTTTTCTGAACTTCTCAGCCTTCGGTGTGGGAGGCTGCATTTGTGGCGAGCCTACTTTGGCCATGCAAACTCGCCCATTTACCGAGCGAAACATTTCGAATAACGCCTTTATAATAGATCGAAGCCTGGTGGGTGTTCATATAATCATAATTTTGGGTTTCCTACTTCTCACGTGGCGGGGCAACGTCGACAAACTTCTCCTTTTTTCCCAGCTCTTTTATGCGAAGGTAAATGGCACTTCCAGCAGAAACTGTTTTGCCTCACTGCTCGAGAGCAATTCGGCAAACACTTTGGGGGTTAATGCTATTTCAACCCCGGCGAAGTGTGAGGAAGCAGGATCAGCGTTAATTTCGCCATTTAAGAACACCCATTGCAGGTCTAAATTCGCATAAATCACATGTGGCGGTTTGCCAATAAGGCATTGTTGGATGCGTGGGCCCAACATGCAAGCTGGCAACGTCTGGTAAGCCCTTATGCAGCACGGTTATGCAATTAAACGGTGCCAGAATGCAGAATTAGCTCACGGGCCAAAGACTAGTGTTTCGGGTACAATGACTTCTGGGGAAAGCACATCTGTGCACGGTGCTATTATCTGAAAAGCTTGCAATGACACGTTAGCCCTCATAATTAAGAGTGCTTATAAGTCATGAGAAAAGTGTATCACTGTATAGGAAGGGTATCTTTTCATAGAAGGGACAGTTAACATACACACACAAAAAAACCGCTTAGGCAATGCAAGCACTTCACAGACTTTTAAGAAACAGGCATTTAAACATATTCATGTGGTACATGTACTTGAAATGCAACCTGCACTGACCAGCAGCGTAATGCTAGCTAGATTAAGCCAAGTACAGGTACAGGCTGTAGACTTTTAAAAAAGAGAGAACAGGGTTCCCCCAGAAATGTCATATTCAACTTCCCTGACTTTTCCGGGTTTTTAAATAAGACAATGTCAAAATTGACATATGCCAATGTTATGCACAATTTTGCAAAACCGACGCAGGAAAATGTTCAATATTTTGCCAAATTTAATAATGATTATTTTGAATTGAACATTTTACAAAATTAGCATGAGAAAATGTTGAAAATTTGTCTTCAGAAAATGTTAAAAACTTCTACAAATGTGTCCTCGGAAACTTGAAAATTTTACTAATGGGCCCTGAGCAATTTAAGATTGTAACAACATCAATACGTTACATTTCCCTAACTTTTTCAAAATAAATCATTCTTCCCTGACTTTTCCAGGGCTCGAGGAACCATGGCTGGATTCTCTTACTGCATTTGAGCCAGCTTTCCAACATTAAGAAGTGGGAAAATTTTGTCGCTGGCTTGCATGTGAAAAAAACATTTCTACTCCAAAAAAAACAGATTCCCATCTCAAATTTTTCGGTTGTTTTGTGCTTCTTAGGACACAAAAAAGTAATGATAATAATCTTTTTGTAAAGCAAATAAGCAATTGTGTAAAAGAAAATACTTTAAAATGATGAAAACACGAGATAGACTATCACAGAAGAGAGATTTTAACGCTACAACATGTTTTCTGAAAATAAAAAAATCTCAAAATACAACTTAAGAATGTTGACAACGGTTAGATAAATAAGCATTTCTTGTTTACTTTAAAGGGAACAGACCTGTAAGTTAAAACTCTACTAGAACATTTTTAGTTTGTCATGCTTGCATAGGTTTGCTCTCGTGCTTTCGAAGAACCAAACACTCGAGGGCATAATTAAAAAATTCCATCCCACGAATAATTAATGGTGCAAAAAAGCTTAGCATAAAACAATAAAGTAGCGAAAGCTGCTGAAAATTTAAAAAAAAATTGTCTAGCAGTAGCAATTGCAAAAAACGAAAAAAAAAAAAAAAAAGAAAGAAAAACATAGCCACCCACGAATACAACCCATGCCTGTCAAAAATTTATGAGCAGTTTCAATTTGTCAGCTTGATTGAATTTCTTGTGAATTTCTCATTATAATTTTAAATTTACACAAATTCCAAACATTTATTGATTTATGTTAATAATTAACATGAGTTGATGGAATGTGTTAGATCTGCATGCAAGATGCAATTTTAAAGACTAACAAGAGATTACATATCTACCCAATGATCATGAAAAACAAAATTGCATTTTGAATAGTTTTGCTGGCTGCAAAAGTAATTCAATGTAAATTATAGGACTAATTTATTTCTCTTTTTAAAAATTCACAAGAAATATAAAAAATTACAATCTTGTTTTCAAAATTCTGCCTCCCAATATTTTAATATTACTTACATGTATATTTACATTATAATTTTCGTAGCACTCTACTAGACTACAGCTCAATGGATTCCTTAAATGTTTCTAACAACTTTTTGTTATTTTAATTTGTGCATAAAATTTTATTTAAAAACATCAATCTATTAAAACTAATAACCGACATTAATAAGAATTTTTTTTTAAATTTAGCAGACCACTGCATTAACCTGAATTTACCAGTCAAAACTTTCAACTCATGCAAACAATTTCATTATACAGGTTAATGCACCATTAATGAACTAAGTTTCACACATGTTGACCATTCACCCAAACCTGAGTGATCTCATATCTAAAGTGTGCTGTAAAACTTGAAATTCGGTATTGCAAAGTGACGCTCTAGCACTAAGCCTACAACAGGGCTCTCCCAGTAATTTCACGTTTAACTTCTCTGACTTTTCCAGGTTTTTTAAAAAAATTCCTTGACCAATGACAATGTCAAAATTGACATATGCCAATATTATCCACGATTAATCAAAAAACTACTAATGACAATTTCTAAAAAATTTCCAAATTAACATACTGTAGTAAAATGTTTAAAATTTTTCAAAATTTTACAAATCTGTGTTCAAGTGTTGAGAATTTTACAAATCTGTCCTCAGAGATTCTGAGGACTGCTGAATCTTTTTTAAATTTCCTCTATGAAACTGGATAATTTTATAAATTTGTAATAGAAAGCAGTCGAAAGTTTTGCAAATTTGTGCTGCAAAAAAAATTGAAAATCTTAAAAATTTCTATAACGAAAAATTTGAAAATGGTCCTCGAAAAGTTTAAAATTTCGAAAATTTGTATTACGAAAATTTTTCATATTTTGCAACTTTGTGCTAGGAAAACGTAGAACATTTTGCAAATTTGTCCTCTGAAACTGTTGCAAATTTTGCAAACTTGTACTGGGAAAATTTTAAAAAGCCTGCATATGGGCGCTGAGCTAATCACTTTCAATAATGAGCTTGGATTGTGACAACATTAATACGTTGAATTTCCCTGACATTTCCAGGTCTGGGGGAATCTCTACAAAATCAATTTTCATTAATATCAAAACAATTTAGGAAATTATTTGGATTTCAAGTTCATTGACACTGCCATCTAATGTTCAAACAGTCTGAAGCATATTTTTGCAGTGGTCATTCATATAAAATCGCTATAAAGGGTTTAATTATACTTACAGGCTCAGTTTTGCAGGATATTCAATACTTTAACACATCACAAAAGCTATCAATCAAATAAGATAATGGATAATTTGCCAGACTTATATAAACGTAACACTATTCAAGTTAATCTCTGAATCATAAAAAAACGTATCCGAGTCCCGAGTTGGCATTGACATTTTGTTGGTGTTCAAGATTATACCTATTGTGATAACTCCGTTTGTCTACGTTTACAACTCTGGAATTTCGCCAAAAATCAAACCAGAACCCACGCAGAGGATAATAGAATGATCTGGCAAAACCACTTCTTCCGTTAAATCCAGAAATCTAGCTCCAATTTTGGCCAAATTGTTTTAGTAGGCTGAAGGATGCCGGAATGAAAACATTATCGATTCTGCTTAATGGTTG
>JAQGBX010002615.1:0-19815 GCA_034698745.1 Megaphyllum sjaelandicum | reverse complement strand
CCTGTACTCTCCCAATCACGACTTTTATAAATTCTCTTTCTTCCCACGCACGATCCCACTCTGGAACAACCTCCCTTCATATATATATCCCTTCGTATACTGTGCTCCCTTGCGGGGTTGTTCATCAGGCTCCTTCCCTCGCGACCTTCAGGTCTCGCCTTACTGACATTCGCCCCATACAGGTGTGCGGCAACACCGATCATGTGGGCAACCCACCTCCGGCTCCCTGAGACTCCCTCTAAATCACCATAAGGCTTCGGCGCGGTGATAATACACTAAACTAAACTAAACATATGGATATCCATCTCCCATCTTCTGTCCGGAAGAAACATTGGTCCATCATCAGGGTTCCCCCAGACCTGGAAAAGTCAGGAAACTTGAAAATGACCTGGAAAAGTCAGGGAAGAATGGTTTATTTTAAAAAAGTCAGGGAAATTCAACGCAGTCATGACAATTCAAAATTAATACTTCTACAAGGTTAGCTCAGGCCCCATTTTCAGAGTAGAAATTTGCAAAAATGTTTCACATTTTCGGGGTACAAATTTACGCATTTTTCCACGTTTTCTGAGTATTAATTACAAAATCGTCCGCATTTTCCGTGTACAAATTTTCAAGATTCTCTAGGTTTTCCGAGTACAAACTTTCCACATTTTACGAGGACAAAATTGTAAAATTTCCCACTTTTTCCGAGCTCAAATTTTTAACATTTTCCGATTACCAAATTTGGAAGTGTCAATTTTTCACGTTGTCATGGTCAGGGAAATTTTTTTAAATCCTGGAAAAGTTAGGGAAGTTGAAAAAGAAATTTCTGGGGGAACCCTGAATGTGTAAATTTAAAAAAAAAATGAAAGCTTGTTAAATGTTTTTTTTTTCTCTCTCCAAATATTTGTTTCAGGAATCTGCAAACACCTCTTAGAAACATAAGTTTCGACTTCCTTTTGCACATATAATCATGATTATGATTATGAATAAGAATTCGAATCATGATCTTTAGCCTCAACGTCTACACCCGGATTCCTGTTCACATTCAGAAAATATTACTCAAAATGGGATAAGGCAATGAACGAGTTTAAGGGTTTGCTAATTCTCAGTGAACAGTATTGAGACAACAAACAAAGGTCTTTGAGAAATACTTCAATGACCAAGAACGATTTGTTCAAGTTTGATCACAAACCCTGACCAAGAACGATTTGTATAAGTTTGATCACAAACCCAGAATATTTTCCATATTTTTGGAATTCTGCACACAGTCGAGTACAACAAAACTACATGTACTGAAAGATAACTTCATGTATAATAATGGCAGATTTGACATTGTTTTCAATTCGAAATTGACAGAGCATGTTGCAAACTTGCATTCCTGAGAACTTGCATGTGACAGGATGCAGATTGAAACCTGAGAGTCAAGCAGGCATGTCCTGTGACTCCTGTGAGTAAGCCTGACTGAGGCCAACATAAGAATGACTGAAAACCGATGCCGAACCACCTTGGCACACATGGTTGAAGTTGAGAGTGAAATGTCTCGCGTGCATACAGGCATTAAAAGGGCGACGACATAAAAGAGGGCAGGATGAGCTCCCAGGACAGGTCTAGTTTGCATCTGTCAGGAGATTATTAAAAGCCTGCATTAAGTTTTTTTTAATGAGAGGGTCATGGCCCTATTCTCTTCATACCAAGTCGGTTGCGTTTGCCTTCTACTAGTTTCAATTCAGTCACATCGTCAGTCACTGTCATTCTGCGTGTGAAAGTATGGCTTTCAAACTTTCTTCAAGAATTGGGAAGTTCATGTTAATAAAAAAGTAAAACTAATCCAGTCATTCGAGAAGCACAGACGCAAAAAAACATCTTTTTTAGACTTCTGATGCATAATTCAACAATCAAAAATAATTGATGTAGCATTGAATGTGTTTCCTTATTAATTGTTAAGTAAATCTTTTAAAAGAAAGTACAGTAAAACCTGTTAAGAGTGACCACCAAAAAAAATGCTATGTTGGTCACTGTACACAGGTGGTTACTATACAAAGAATGTCTGAATTAATTTAAAATTATGAACATGTACACTGCACTTGTACAAGTAGGCTAGACTGTAAAACACGTAGTAAAAAACCACAAAACCAAAAAAAAAATACAGAATCATCATGTCCAAGGGTTAAAGCAAGATGTAACGTGACTCATCTGTTATCTGGTCACTTTTTATGGTACAGTACGTTGGCAATGTAAAAAAGACAACACACACTGGCCACTGTACGCAATAGACAGGTGGAAAAGACGTCAAAAATCTGATTGCAAACTGGTTGAAAAATCTGATCGTAAACTGGCTGAACAAACCGATCCTTAATCAGGGTTCCCCCAGACCTGGTAAACCTGGAAAAGTCAAGCAACTTAAAAATGACCTGGAAAAGTGAGGGAAGAATGACTTAATTTGGAAAAAGTCAAGGAAATTTATCGTAGTCGGGTATAAATTTGCAAAATTTCCCGCGTTTTCTGAGGACAAGATTTCAAAATTTTTTACGTTTTCCGAAGACGAAATTGCAATTTTCTCCCCGTTTTTCGAGGACACGTTTTTCAAAAACTTTTAACAATTGTATTTTTTTTTTTTTTAATTTTCAACATTTCTCTATGTCAATTTTTGACATTATCATATATTGGTCAGGGAAATTTTTTTCAAAACCTGGAAAAATCAGGAAAGGAAATTTTTGGAGAACACTGTTAATTCGTCATATTTGTTTTAATTAAATTTGCACATTTCAGTTGCACATCTTAACCAAACCTTTAATTTTTAACATTTTGCTATGTCAATTTTTGACATTATTATTGGTCAGGGAAATTTTTTTTAAAACCTGGAAAAATCAGGGAAGTTGAAAACGAAATTTTTTGGGTAACCCTGTTAATTCGTTGTATTTGTTTTAATTAAATTTGCACATTTAAGTTGCACATCTTAACCAAACCTTTCAATAAACGGGAAATTTTAAACACATTTCAGCCTCAACCAATTAGCTGTTTAATTCCGTAATAATTCACTCCCATAGACCGTGGGCGTTTCGGGGGTGGGGGGGAATAATAGGGGGGGATGTTGTCGGAAGTAGGAGTGGTGTTTTCCCACATCGAAAAAAATCTTTAGAAATATATTTTTAGAAATGTATTATTGTAATAATAAATGTATTTTAAAATACATTTTTGAAAAACAGAAACGTATTTTTAGCTTTTAAAATACATTTTAAGTTATTCAAAATATGTATAGATTGAAACAATCCAAGTTAATTCAAAAGTATATGT
Source organism: Megaphyllum sjaelandicum (assembly GCA_034698745.1). Taxonomy (NCBI): domain Eukaryota; kingdom Metazoa; phylum Arthropoda; class Diplopoda; order Julida; family Julidae; genus Megaphyllum; species Megaphyllum sjaelandicum. The sequence continues at coordinate 16,539 of JAQGBX010002615.1, read as the reverse complement.
ATTCAAAAGTGTGCAAAATATATTTCAAAATGTATGCAAAATATATTTTCAAATGCACGCAAAATATTTTTTCAAATGCACGCAAAATATATTTTAAAATGCACGCAAAATATATTTACAAATGTATGCAAAATATATTTTCAAAGGTATGCAAAATATATTTTGAAAGTTATGCAAAATATATTTTCAAATGTATGCAAAATACATTTTAAAACGTGTGCAAAATATATTTTAAAACGTGTGCAAGATATATTTTAAAACGTGTGCAAGATATATTTTAAAACGTGTGCAAGATATATTTTAAAAAGTGTGCAAAATATATTTTCAAATGTTTGCAAAATATATTTTCAAATGCATTTTTAATACCATATAAAGAAATGTAAATTTAATGTATTTAAAAAAAACATCTTTTTGTAAATACATTGTAATTCTATTTTGCCTTAAAAAATGTATTTTAAATGTTTCGCAAGGTATTTTTATTTCGGTGTGGGTAATTAATTCAAATGCCAAAGGTAGCAAATTTCTAGTGGTGCCAATCGTTTCGATGTTTACGGGGTAGTTTCCCTCATTTGCTAATTGAACACGATTGTTTTCGTGCCAATTAGCACGTTATGATTCCCCTTCCCCCAAAATCCAACATGGCGTCCACTAATCGAAAGTCGATTTGAGGGGGGGGGGGAGAATAAAAACCACGCAAAATGTTCCGGCATTAATCACACTCCCTTAAAAACTGTTTTCTCTTTAATTAAAAGCCTGAGCCATGCATGCAAAGAGAGTCAATATTTGCAATCTTTTAAACGTTTCGTCTTTTACTGCTTTTAACTGCACCAAAAGCAAACACGACCTAATTATTTTTTAAGCAAATCTTAATTTCCACGTATAAGTCTTTGAAATTTCGATCCGTCCGGCAAAGACGTTGGTCTTTTTCTTCTTATTAAATTACTTCTCCGGTAATGGCTGAAAACCGCTAATGGACGAATAATAATAAGAGCAGGAAGTTGGATGCCAAATCCCATTACGAATGGTGCAACGATTTGGTTGAAAATTACGGGAAGAGTTATAAATTGAGTCCCTGGCTTTTCTGCATGTACCTTACAACTCTGCAGGATTATTCTGCTTTTACACCTCGTTATTTGGGGAGCATTTTTGGTCTGATGAGAAGAAGCAGATTTTGCGGTGAGCCATTTAGATGCCAGCGCCCTCAGGAATTGGGCCCTGGGGCGGCCTTTATGGCACTTCCGTTAAACCCAATAAAAAAAGGTGCTGTAAAAGGACCCGAAAAATGGAGGATCTTCGTATAGATTGCTAGCTCGATGTTTCTTCGCAACCGGAAGAGCCACGCACCATCTTGGTCTTGGCTGCATGCATGCATGCATGATGAACTGAAAATCCAGGACACTGCATGCGATTGAACTTCTGAAATTGTACCCTTGGAATTTCCGTGGTACATGTACGGTATTATGAGTGACCACCAAAAAAAATGCTACATGTATGTTGGTCACTGTACACAGGTTGTCACTTTACAAAGAATGCCTGAATTGAATTAAAATAACGAACATGCACACTGCACTAATATATGCACTTGTAGACTGTAATAAAAGTAGTAAAAAACCACAAAACCAAAAAAAGTACAGAATCATCATGTCCAAGGGCAAAGCGAGATGTAACGTGACTCATCTGTTATCTGGTCACTTTTTAAGGTACGTACATTAGCAATGCAAAAATTGCAAAAAAGACAACACACACTGGTCACGGTACACAATAGACAGGTGGTCAATTGTAACTATACAGAGAATTTTTACGCAGGAAATGTATACTAGAAAAAACAATACACTAAAAAGTGGTCAACATAAACAGGTGGAATGTTTGTATGAAATGTTTTTACATGTTTGTACAGTAAAACCTGGAGAAGTAACCCCCTTTGAATGGTGATGACCTGTCTATGTGCACCTATTTTTGGGGTTTTGTTTTTTCTAGTGTACATTTCCTTAATAAAAATTCTCCGTATAGTGACCAGTGACCACCTGTCTATTGTGTACAGTGACCAGTGTGTGTTGTAGTTTTGGAAATTTTTACATTGCTAATGAAGCTTAAAAAGTGACCAGATAACGGATAAGTCACGTTACATCCTGCTTTAACCCTTGGACATGATGATTCTGAACTTTTTTTGGTTTTGTGGTTTTTTACTACATGTATTACAGTTTACATGTATACGTGCAGTGTACGTGTTGATTATTTTTATTTTATTCAGGCATTTTTTGTATAGTGACCACCTGTGTACAGTGACCAACATAGCATGTTTTTTTGGTGGTCACTCCTAACAGGTTTTACTGTACTATTAAATTCGATGTCCGAGAATCAGTCAAAAGCCAGGGAAGTCACCGAAAGTAGAAGGCAAAAACAGACAGAGATAAAGAATTTGAAAGACTGGAACAAGAAACGGAAGTGCAAGGAGTGGTAATTGAGAATGCTTTAATTGAGAAGAAACTCTTTGATGAATGCGATGAATTGAAGAGGTTGGTGTAGATCATTGTTCCAACATCAGCTGAAAGCTTTGGAATAGATGTTGCCTAAGGAGTGTCGAACCATGTCCAACCATCCTCCGCAGATGGAGTTCTGATGTTGACGGATGAACTCACCAGCAGCGTTGCCAACGTAGATGATCAACCAGCAATGACCAATGCAGTTTGGCCGCCAGTCGTGGGCAGAAGGTGGTGGGACCCGATCAGGTTTTAAGAGTGATGACTTTAAGATCAGCTTTTAGGGACTTGATGTTGTACCACTGGTGGAATAAATTGGTGTGTCAGCAGGGACTTTCGATTCATCCAGTTTCAAGATGGATCTGTCAAAGAGAGCTGGGAAGTAAGGATGTTGTATGTATTAGGTGCAATATGATACTCGGACATTACAAAAGGCCTCTTCTGACAACTTTAAGGGTCATTCATCATTGCTGATAAAGAAAACATAAAGACCAGACAATAAACAAACTAGCCTCTCCGTGGGCAAGCATATGTATGAGGCTGGGGTAAAGGATTTGACAATTCATTATGCTTTGACAATACATCTACTTACAGTAGGTGACGTTAAATTGCAAATTTCTGAAAATTTATACTACTTGCTCGAAATTATTTTGTCTAGAATACTAATTTTGTACGTATGGAAAGATATAGCTGTTGACATTACAGTATGTCTAAATTTTTTATAACCTCTACACAATTTGCATTTATTTTGCGTATATGCTGATGACCATCTCTCGCGTTGAAGTTTTATTTCTTATTAACGTAACAGTAACAGATATGGCCATATCTGAAAATAGCTATGTGTAGATTATTTAAACATGGTAAGATATGCCTTTACATATGGCCATATCTCTTAAATCTTTCCATATCTGAGGTGTTCTGGCCAATTTCTGGTCTGACCATATCTACAAATCTAGAAAATGGCTGGCCATATTTCCAAAGCTAAATAAATCTGGCCATATCTGAGGTATTCTGGCCAATTTCTGGTCTGACCATATCAACAAATCTGGAAAATGTCTGGCCATATTTCCAAAGCTAAATAAATTTGGCCATATCTGAGGTGTTCTGGCCAATTTCTGGTCTGACCATATCTACAAATCTGGAAAATGTCTGGCCATATTTCCAAATCTAAATAAATCTGGCCATATCTGAGGTATTCTGGCCAATTTCTGGTCTGACCATATCTACAAAATTTTACATATGGCCATATCTATTTTTTGCCACCCGGGGGTAAGAGGGCGGGAACGAGGCTAACCCCTCCCACAACGTCATCAATGGCGTCAAAATGCACACCGCAATGCATCATGTCACAATTTTTGTCTTTTTTATCGTTCAGTCAACAGGTAACACAAAAGGCGAATGGGGGTTGTGTGGGGAGGGTGGGGATAACAATGGCAGCGACAAAATCGATGACCCCAAAAACACAAAAACGGCCAAGTCCATTGATTGCTTCTGCGGCGCCTCCGTGCACAAATAACAATAGCACAATACAACGCACTTCCATCGAACGACCAAAGATGGCGCTGGGGTAGCAAATAACTAAAACTGCAAAATGTTTGAGAAAACATTGCCACTTTATCCATGAAACACGACATTTGAAGAGAGTAGAAAAAAATGATAAAATTACTGGTTTTAAAACATTTTGGAATTTACAACATCCCGTATTTGAAGGGGTGGAAAAAATAGATATGGCCATATATATATAAAAAATTTAAACATGGTCAGACCAGAAATTTGCCAGAATACCTCAGATATGGCCAGATTTGGAGATTTGGCTATATTTATTCAGATTTGGAAATTTGGCCAGAAATACTCCAGATACACATGGTCAGACCAGAAATTGGCCAGAATACCTCAGATGTGGCCAGATTTGGAGATTTGGCCATATTTATTCAGATTTGAAAATATAGCCAGAAATACTCCAGGATTGAAAATTTTACAAACTTATTCTTGGAAAACGTAGAATATTTTGCAAATTTGTCTTCGAAAAATGTGGAGCATTTTGAAACTTTTTACTTGGAAAAGGTTAAAACATTTAGATTTGTTTTCGCAGATTTGCCCAGGACAATTTGTACGAGTTTATACTCAAAAAGGGTTGACAATTTAACAAATTTATCCTTAGAAAACGTTGAAAAAGTTTGCAAATTTACCCTCGAAAAATGTTGAATGTTTTTTAATTTGCCTTTGAAAAATATAGAAATTTTTGCAAATTTGTCCTCAAAAAATGTTGCAAATTTTACAAATTTATACTCGGAAAACGTTGAATATTTTACAAATTTATACTCGGAAAACGTTGAATATTTTTTAAATTTGTCCTCGGAAAACGTTGAAAATTTTACAAATTTACTGTCGGAAAACATTGAATATTTTACAAATTTGTCCTCGGAAAACGTTGAAAATTTCACAAATTTATCTTCGAAAAATGTTGAAATGTTTACAAATTTATCGTCAAAAAACGTTGAATATTTTTTAATTTGCCTTTGAAAAATATTGAAAATTTTGCAAATTTGTCCTCAAAAAATGTTGAAAATTTTACAAATTTATCCTTACATAAATTTATTTTACAAATTTATCAACACATGTTAAATATTTTTAAAATTCGTTCTCGAAAAATATTGAAAATTTTGCAAATTTATCTTTGAAAAATGTTGAAATGTTTAAAAATTTATCCTTGAAAAATGTTGAAATGTTTACAAATTTATCGTCAAAAAACGTTCAATATTTTTTAATTTGCCTTTGAAAAATATTGAAAATTTTGCAAATTTGCCCTCGGAAAACGTTGAAAATTTCACAAATTGACCCTCGAAAAATGTTGAAATGTTTACAAATTTATCGTCAAAAAACGTTGAATATTTTTAATTTGCTTTTGAAAAATATTGAAAATTTTGCAAATTAGTCCTCAAAAAATGTTGAAAATTTCACAAATTTATCCTCACATAAAATTTATTTTACAAATTTATCAACACAGGTTGAACATTTTTTACAATTGTTTTCGAAAAATATTGAAAACTTTACAAATTTGTCCTCGAAAAATATTGAACATTTTGAATTTTTAGTCGGAAAATTTGGCAAATAGATATTGTAAAAAGTTGCGATTTTCACAAATTTTACTCAGAAAATTACGAGACTAAAAAGTCCTGGGTGGCCGGGCCCCCTGATCTACACCGAGCCCGGGAGCAATGCTCTCTCCGCACACCAAGCCACCCTCCCCCCTTCCCCGGGGCCTGGGGTAAATATGAAAGTTGAAAGCATCACTAAACCATGTTGGTCTGGCGTACAAAGGCTCCTCCGTAGCTGCGAGAAAAATGAATTTTCGAGACTTATCTCGACGCAATCGAGGGGAAATGTTCAGAATACACTATACTTCATAGTAGTATCTAGGAAGTAGGTGCGTATAGTAGTATTGAATTTGAGAAAACGCCTTAGGTTCCCCGAGGAATCGCCGGCCAATTGGGCGGTAGCAGTAAACAGCTCGTTATTTATGTCATCTCTTCTCTCCTAAATATGGATTTTTCAAAATGAACGAACGCTTGCTCGCACGTTTAGCGCCCACGTTGCATTAATTATTCAAACGAAAAACGACTAGGCTACCATTCGACCAACGGAGAGGGCACTAAACGACCAAAGATATACACTAAAACCTGTTAAAAGTGACCACCACCAAAAAAATGCACCGTTGCTCACAGTACACGGGTGGTCACTATACCAACGGAGGGCAAAAAACGACGAAAGATATACAGTGAAACCTGTTAAGAGTGACCACCACAAAAAAATGCAGTTGCTCACTGTACACGGGTGGTCACTATACAAAGAATGCCTGGAGTAAAATAATGAACGGGTACACTGCACTCGTACATGTAGACTGTAGTAAAACAAAACAAAACCAAAAAAAGTACAGAATCATCATGTCCAAAGGGTTAAAGCAAGATGAAACGTTATCTGGTCACTTTTTAAGGTACGTTGGCAACGTAAAAATTCCAAAAAAGACAACACACACTGGTTACTGTACACAATAGACAGGTGGTCCCTATAAAAAAAACACACTCAAAAGTGGACAACATAAACAGGTGGTCACTATACAAAGAATGCCTGAATTAAAATAATGAACGTGTACACAGCACTCGTACATGTTGACTGTAGTAAAAAAAAACCACAAAACCAAAAAAAGTACAGAATCATCATGTCCAAAGGGTTAAAAGCAAGATGTAACGTGACTCATCCGTTATCTGGTCACTTTTTAAGGTACGTTGGCAATGTAAAAATTGCAAAAAAGACAACACACACTAGTTACTGTACACAATAGACAGGTGGTAACTATACGGAGAATTTTTTTTAAGGAAATTTACACTATAAAAAACCACACACTTAAAAGTGGACAACATAAACAGGTGGTCACCATTCAAAAGTGGTCACTATACAAAGAATGCCTGATTTAAATTAAAATGAACATGTACACTGTACTTGTACAGGGTTGTCCCAGAAATTTCATATTCAACTTCCCCGACTTTTCCAAGTTTTGAAAAAAATATTCCCTTGACCAATGATAATTTCAAAAGTTGACATAGAAATATGTTGAAAATTAAAAAAAAATATTTGCTAAAAGCTTTGCAAAATTGTCCTCGAAAAACTGGGAGTAATTTACAAATTCGTCTTCGGAAAACGTGGGAATATTTTGCAAATCTGCCCTCCAAAAACGTGGAAAATTGCAAATTTGTCCTCGGTAAACGTGATATATTTTGCAAATTTGTTACAGGAAATCGTGGAAAATTTTGCAAATTTGTTACAGGAAATCGTGGAAAATTTTGCAAATTTGTTACAGGAAAACGTGGAAAATTTTGCAATTTTGTACTCGGAAAACGTGGAGAATTTTACAATTTTTTACTCTGAAAACGTAGAAATTATTGCAATTTTGTCCTCGGAAAACGTGGCAAATTTTGCAATCTTCACCTCAGAAAACGCGAAAAATTTTGCAAATTCGTACCCGACTTCGATGAATTTCCATGACCTTTTTAAATTGTTATTCTTCCCTTACTTTTCCAGGTCATTTTCAAGTTTCCTGACTTTTCCAGGTCATTTTCAAGTTCCCTGACTTTTCCGGGTCTGGGCGAACCCTGTTGTACGTGTAGTACAAAACCACAAAACCAAAAAAGTACAGAAACATCACGTCCAAGGATTAAAACAAGATGTAACGTCACTCATTTGTTATCTGGTCACTTTCTAAGGTTCATAAGCAATGACAAAATTGCAAAAAAAAAAAACCGCACACTGGTCACTGTACACAATAGACAGGTGGTCACTGGTCACTATACGGAGAATTTTTATGAAGGAAATGTACACTAAAAAACAATACAATAAAAATTGGTCAACATAAACAGGGGGTTACCATTCAAAAGTGGTCATTTTTCGAGGTTTTACTATATTTCTTCCAAATCAGAGTAACTTTATGCACGCCCATGATCGGGGGCAAACACTGCTAACTCATCTGATATGAGAGGAAGCGCACGTTTGGGGACTGCTTTTCAATTGTACCGTTTTACTATAAAGATAAGTACACGATAAGTAAGCTTTTCAGAAACTCGATCCTTCCAATTCGGAAACTTTATTTCAGATTCGGAAAAAAAATTTCGTTTTACGCTTCTTCTTGTTAGCAGTTATTATTTTTTTTGTGTTTGTGCCCAAAAGCATTGGCCAATGGTATAGTGAAGAAGACGTTGCTATTCGTATAAACAAGCACAGAAAAATGCTTTTTTTGTTCTTTTTGTCCGTAGTAGGCTTACATGTATATGTATCGATACTGAATATGGATGTTGGCGAGAAGCATAAATGTGATGTACTCCGTTAATGATATATATTTATATATACGGTTAATGCACGCATAGTCTGCGTTTTGATTTAATCCGCTTACAACAACGACGTATAGATCGACGGTCTAATTCCATCGCTTTTATTATCTAGCACAAAGGCAAAAATGTAAAGAATTTTGCTTATCTAAGCGCTCTATGAATCCAATAGCGCTGTTTATGCGCCAAATAGGGGCTTTTCAAAGACGAACAGCACACTTTTCTTAATTTCGAGTTGTTCCGAGAAGGATTTCTTATAGCTAATTAAAGTTTTACAATTAGCTTCCACTTCATCTTCCGGCAATATTTACGACAAAAGGCGTGTTTTTTAGAAAATCCATAAAGCGATCCGAGATCGTGATTCCTGACGGCGTAGGAACACCGTCTCGCTAATTTCACGCACTTGCGCATCCGACAGAGAAAATAGTTCTTCGGGTTTCAACTTGAATTGAAAACCCGGCACGGATTGTTTCGTTCAATAAAATGATTTTAGGAATGTTCGATGATTTGCAATTTGCTAATTCGCGTTAAACGGCCTATAAACATCATTTCACATTGAGTGCATGAGAATTGATTTCCAGACGACTCGCGATTTTGTTTTGGACTAGGATTGCTTTTCTTCCGGATAATCCGGGGAGTCTTATTTCCCAACATCCGTCTACGGATAATCGAGTTGGTTAAGCCCGTTTCGTAGACAATCTTCTTTGAATACCAATTTCCTGATCGGCTCGACCGCGATAACGCCAAACTTGACATTGCCAGGATGACGGCAGTTGCTAGGGCAATTTCTTAATCAATTCCTTTGTCCGCTAATTGTTTCCGCCGTGCATTTCCACTTAATCCATTATTTACGAAATTAATCAGTCTACCAAAACCCGCCAGGAGTGCTTTGTTATTCAGGCGCGAGAAGTCTTTACCACGTGATGGCGAGGGCGACAAGACGAAATGCCGTGCAACGTCACGCCCGGGGGCAAAATAGATAACTTTTCACGAGCAGACGACCAGCAGACGACGCGGTCTTGCCCCGCCCAGATCAGACGTTGTGGGGTACTTCACGGTAGACTGTTAGTATACAATTCAAAAAATGGTTGCTTTTGCTACGTGCAGCCGTTCAGGTGTGAAGACATTTTTGGCAACATTTTTAATCAAACGCCGTCGGCTACTTCATTGTTTTCATAGATAATCGTTGAAATTGACTATATTTTTTTATTTTTTTGTAAATATTTCAGTATTTTTGCATTACGTGAGGAATAATAAACACTAGCTGTATTTTATTTTGTTTAAATGTTATTAAAATGGCGACCTTTTTAACTATTTCTGACAAAAACAAATATAAAAACATTACGCTGAGTCCAATAATTGAAAAATACCAAAATATACATCAAAAATTAGAAAATAAAGTCAATTTCGAAGAATATCTATTAACCCATTGAAGGAGCAGACTACGCGCATAGGTTTAACACGTATTGAGGGTTGACTAAATATGTAGCCAAACGCATTTATTATACGTTTTTTTAGAAATACACGAGAAAATGCACTGAATTTTTGATTTATTGTAACAAAGCAGCATTAAAATATTTACTCTAGGATAAAAATCTATTCACGGGTAAGTGATAGTAATTCTTACAGGAATTTTCTTAGTTTTTGGCATGATAGCGGTTAAATAGATACACGTTAACGTTACGATTCTCACCGTTATGGCGATCGAGTAAAAAAACTGAGCAGATCATCTCACATTTTTTCTCATGCAAATGCAAATGCAGAATGCTATTTAATTCCGTAATTAGGTACCCGGAATTTAGTGTGTGCACATAGGATATGATATCGTGCGAGTTAGAGCCACAGTGAAAAGTACCCCACAACACTCCCACAATGTACACCGAACCACATTGCCTCTCCCATAAGTTGCGTGACGTCACATGCAAGTCGTATTTAGTTGTTAATTCAATTAAAAGATCACGTGATTAGCGGAATTGTTGTGAGTTTGCGTGCGGAACTTTTTACAAATTTGCGCCTTTTAGAAATTGTGAATCGTTGCAAAGCGTTTTTAAAACTGACAATTTTTGCGAAGCGTTTTGCACATTTTCAATTTTTGCAGAGCGTTTTGCTGTAGCCATTACTTAAAATTGCCTGAATTTTTACAGCGATTTAGGAATTCCGCGAATTTTTGAATCCTCGTTGTTTTGTATCCGACTCCGCTATGTCGTCGTGAAGCACTGTATGAGATTGCGCGCCCTTTCCGCATTTTTTTTAAAGATTTCGGCTGAGTTATGTTACTTCAGAAGTTCAGCTACACGTACAGTATATTTACAAATTGATATCAAAATGTCAACTGAAAAGTGCATCGGACCACGTTTGCGCACTATGTTTTCTCGAACTGACCAACGTCATGAATCTAGCGCCCAGTAAGGTAATCAAATGATCTCATTTTCCAAAAAAAAAAAGAAAAAAGAAAAAAAAATCGGTCCATCATCCGGTTGACGCAATTCCTATTCAACGCGTGTATAAACGACGAAGCCTCGCTTTTATTGTTTCCCTCGGGCGCTTTTTCTCAAATCCTATTCCATGCAACGCATTTTTTATTTATTTTGATTTATGCAGAGACCCGTGGCGATGCAATTTTCTATAAAGCGGACTCTGTTTTTTTTTTGCGATCCATTTCGCTAGAAAACATACAGGTTTCATCTCGGATGAACGAAAAAGATCCCACATTGACAACCGTACCGAACATAAATAAGCGCTGTTTCGAATCATAAGGTAATATATTGGAAAAGGCTACACACGTATGGAATTGTTTCGGGGCAAACACACACCGTGCGTGTTTAATGTATTCGTAAAACGAGAAAACCACGTTTTTAGCTTCGTCCCTGATCTGGTCTCTGAAATAAATTTAAAAATGCGGAATTAGGTGGGGGACGTGCCTAGCTTTGTCTCGTGGCAAATTTACATTGGCATTGAGACGAATTAAGAGCACTGCGGTATTTTATGAACAGCCCTACCAAAAAAGAGAGGCTTTTGAGATGCGTACTTATAACGTACTAGCTGTAAAACCCGACTTTGCACGGGATGTAATTAAAAAACGCACCTATTAAGACGCACGTGTGAAACCATTTCCCGCAAATAGTTTTTTTTTGAAAATTACTTAAATAGATTTAAAGTACAAATACTGGATGATTATTCAGTATTTGTACTTTAAATCTATTTAAGTAATTTTACTGGATTAATACTGGATAATCATCCAGTATTTGTACTTCAATCTACCTTGTGCCCGATTAGTTTAATCCCCAGAAGACGAAATGGCCTGACTGTCTTAGTTTCAATACAATTTGCTGGAGCGGCCATATTGGAATTTGGGAACATGACTGCCGCAGCGCCCCCATACCCTTCAGCAATTTGTCGCAAAGACGCTTCATCGTAAAGACGCTGAATGGAAAAACACGCATAAATACATACATACATCTCTTCTTATGGGTATATAAAGTTGAATTTATTTATAAATTTTATCTTTGTTGTTTGGGACATTTTGGTACAGATGTTTTCTCAGATACTTCAAGTTAATAAAATGTTATTTACACTATATATTCGTGGTAAAAAATGTAAGCTATTTACTCCTGTTTTTAAATTCAACATACGACCATTTAGAAAAGTTTTTTGACTGTTTGCATTATCTCGAAACGTACACGAAGCCGAGGGTCCTCCATCCATGCTGTCACCATTGGAACCCTGGACATTAGTTGCACTACGTCGCATTGGACGATCCTCGCGCTTGTGACGTTGTCGCTCTTGTCACCAATAATGTCACCGTTGGAATGAGGTGGACAAGAGGGATAGGTGGCGCCCCTCATTCGTGTCCCCACTTGCTCGGCCTTGTCACTGTTGGCTTCTAATATACAGAATGCTTTTGTGTGATAAGAGTCCATTGAGACGCCTTTGCGCTCTTCTATTCAACTTTCTATGAATTTCATAGAGAAAGTTGGCCCTGGTTTCTCGGTATCTGCCGAATCCAGGTGAATTTCAAAAGGGAATGGATTGAACCTGATAAGAAAATGGAGTTGCTCGCAACTCAAGGTCTTCCACCCAATATTTCCCTGTTTTCGGGGGTTTTCAATAAGAAACTACATAGAAAAACGAAGACGCGAAGGGTGGACGCGTACAAATGCGTCAATGGGCTCTCCGTTTTCTATTGGTATTGACCGAAATATCAATTTTAGTAATGCATTTTAGACCTCTGTTTGGAAATGTTGTAGGAAAAATGACAGCTTTTCTAGAGGAATGACACGATTTAGTTAAGGCCACATTTTGTTCGGAAAATATCCCGGGTAAGGACGACAATCTCAAGGGCCCGATCAAAGGGACTTTAAAGTGAATTGGAGTGACTTACTTGTACGGCTGTAATTAATTGCCAGCAGTAAGTTTCGCACATTTTTAAAATAAATCAAGGTTTGTTGAATCGCTTCAAATATTTCTGAAATCTAACAGCGTTTGTAACATTTTCAGATTTCCTAAAAGTTTCAAAATACTGTACTCGATACGTTGTAACTTCCTATAGTTCCCATCAAACTTCCAAACTTATGTCAAATCCGAGGTATCTCAGACTATGTCAACTCCGAAGATCTTTATCGATTAATTTTACATATTTTCATATGCAGTATTTCAATTAGATCGATAAATTCTAGTCTAATATTAATGCATGTAAGTCATAGTTCTACATATCTATCCACCCCCAATCATCGAAAATCAATACTCGAAAAATTCAAAAAGGTCTACACCTGAAAACGTCAGGAATGGAAATTTAACTTCTTTTCATCTAAATATTTGTTAAAAGATACGATGTATCTTTTGAAATCATTGTATAGTTCAAAAAATGTCGAGTCTTTTGTATAAGCAGGTTTTGACGCCTCGAGATTAGCTGAACGTAACGCAGGATCGTTTCAAGTGGGACACGTGTCAGTTGACAAAGAGAAAGGCGTCAATCCCTCTAATGGTGACATCATAAGGGCGGTGTTTTTGGCTGTCTTAAATGCAGTTTTTCAATCGCTAATTGACGAACATTGCACCATTCTCCATCCAGTCTCGTTTGATTAATGAATGCATTGACTTTTATAAAGTACACGAAACGCAAACTCGTTCAGCTCCCGTGGTTTTCCGTGCCATTGACACCCAAAAATTGCTTTTTGTCAAAATGGGCTCCTGTCCAAAATTTTTCAGCGATGTTAATGCACGTTAATTTGATGGTAAAAAAAATTCCCCACCTCCCTTCTGTTAAAAAAATGCCTTTTTTTTCGAAAAGAGGAAATCACTTCCGTTAGAAGGGCGTCGTGCTTTTATGTCGTCGAGACACGACGACGTTGATATTGAAGCGCAAATGCGTCTCAACTGGAGATGCAGCAACTTTTTCTCCAATTTTTAATCTAGTTTTCCCCCCCATCAAAAGCATGGAGAAGGGAGATCTTGGCATGACCACAAAACGATCCATTGAAATGCCCTTTTTGATTAAAAATTCGCAGCGTTTCCTTCTTAATCAATGTTGCATGTAATCAATTAAAAGACGGTGGAAATGTACAAACATTGAATGTGATAAAATAAACTGGCATTGAATTTGAAACATCCTTACGCTAGAGATGGGCGAGCTTAACTGCAGAGTCGAGTCGAGTCTTGATCGGAATCGATTACTCGAGTTTCACTGACTCGGAAATAATTACTCTTTTAGGCTATTGTTGTTTGAGTGGAGCTACATTTTTTCAGATTTGAAATTGTTGAAATTCCGAGCTTCACGGCTAAGAAATTGTGGCTCAAACTTGGCATTTCAACACAAAAAAAAACCGTTTCGACTAGCTGGGAAAGTTCCTGTAATAAATCGGCCATGACCGTCTTCCCATCCCATCCTCGTTTTAAAGTCCTGGTAATTACGGGAAACTTAACTAAATTCTGAAATTGGGGTCCATCATGACCAGACTGCTTAGTATTACTTAAATTGTATAATTATCCTTCCCTGTCACATAGTACTATGTACTGACTGCAGGGTAAAGAATTGAATTGAAATTGATGTGACTCGAAAACTCACCGGAAGTTCAGCTCGCCCATCTCTACCTTATGCAGAGAGTACTAGAAGCCTATAGATCCATAAGCACAAACGTATTATTAAAGTAAATTCTAAACTTGGTGACCTTGCATGGACATCGCGATTCTTGCACTGACTTTAAGAACATTGGGCATTTTTGTCCTTGTCTTACAAAGTGTTTAAATAATTTTCCCACTGTTACCTAGTTCTTGGTTGCCTATCAGAATGTTCTTTATTGAAATAAAGCAACAATCTCTCTATTAAGCCGGTCATACACGAGGAAAGTTATATCTGGAAACTTAATAATTTTAGGCGTGTCCGAAAAGTCAAGCGCATATTTCTGAGCATTTTACTAACCATGTATTTTAAAAAAAAAAAAAATTCCACTGAAAGTAGGCCTAGTTAAATTTCATTTATATTGTTATAATTGACCGATCAAAACATTTTATTTTTCGTAATTCACATTCAAAAAAGAGAACTTTTTTAACTTGCCTCGTGTATGACCGTTTTAAAGGCGATCATACACGGTCATTACACGAATGGCACGTAGAAGTATTCTTTCTTGCATACGTGAGAAAGAGTTCAATTCGATCTAACGTTGGTAGTTTCAAAGCCATATTGGATCTGAAAATAAAAGGAAAATTGTCGAAAATCAGTTTTTAGGAAAACATGCTTATGGGTCGATCCTTTTGAGTCATCCTGTATTTTTACATTAATTGAATAAGTGAAGGTCTATTTTTAATATTGCGGATGAAGTGTTGGTTTAAGACAATTGTTAAAAGAGCGATAAACCCCTGGCGTGAATAATAGGCAACTTTTATAGCTTAATTTTTGTTGCTGTTAATATGAGTAATTAATTCAAAATTCAAAACTTATTTTGTTTCATATTTTATTTGAACTTAGGCGTTTTAATTGAAATAGACCATTTTAACCGAATTTATGATAGCAGATGTTACCCCCAGGACGGCTGTTGGTGGGCAAACAATGCCAACGCGAGAGTCGCGTGGGTGTGCCGTGATTCAGGGGGAGCTTTTCGTTCCCAGCCTTTTTTAGGGAAACTCAAAACTCCTTTTTTAACTTTTTAATAGCAAGATTGGGTTGCGATTCCAGGTTTTTTTTTACGTTTTGAAATAACAGCTGGTTTAAGTTAAGGGAATGGTAGCGTAAAACCGGGTCTAATATCTCGTAAAAACTTAATCGTCCCATTTGGGTTAAACCTTGGCCAAGTTTTGTGTCTCGCATTTACGGCGCTCTCCCCAGTGGCCCAATCGAGTACTGTCCCATTTACCTGCGTTGAAGAGCTTCTTCCTCTATAATTAGCCCGCTTTGTTGTTGTTGTTTTTGTTTATATTTTCCACATTTTTTTTTCTTCTTGGCTTTGTTTTCATTCATAAGATACGCATTCAAACACGGTGCAGGGATCACGTTATGGGCGTTCGTGCCAATTCCGACGCTCTCAAAATGGCGACCCTGGTGGTGATTTGGTGCCGCGATTATTTGTACGAACTAGGAGGTCTCTTCCACTCGACCTCAATTTCGACAAATTTGAAATATAACCGCATAACGG
Organism: Megaphyllum sjaelandicum; assembly: GCA_034698745.1. NCBI lineage: Eukaryota > Metazoa > Arthropoda > Diplopoda > Julida > Julidae > Megaphyllum > Megaphyllum sjaelandicum. The sequence goes on along the minus strand of JAQGBX010002615.1, from coordinate 552 downwards.
GTTGAAGTGCCACGATTGGAATGGACTTTGAAGAAGGGGGTTTATTTTCTTAAGGTGACGGCTAACCTCAATTACGAGATATTTACAAACCTTCCATCTCTGGTTAAACGCGCTGCTTATTGTAATCTGGTTTCTCGGGTGTACTCACAAAGCCCATGACTTCGCAATGTTCCAAAAAATCGCATATGCTCTTCGAATTCTTTATCGAGCTAAAATATTTCGCTATATTAAAATACAAAATCGAACCCGAAAAATACGAGAAAATAATAAAAAATGGAAAATGAAAATTCCAAATTCTCATTTCAATTTCAATTATATCCTCCTTTGTTTATGTTTCATCGCGACAATCAGCAAAACCTGTTAAGAGTGACCACCAAAAAAACGCTACAGTAGAACCCCCTAAGTTGACCACATCCATATGTTGACCAAATTTTCATACACTGGTTGGTCACCATGCACGTTAATTTATGGAAGGTGGACCTCCATATGTTGACCACCTCCCTATGTTGACCATTTTGTTTCCGCCCTTGGGTGGTCAACTTACGGAGGTTC
>JAQGBX010002614.1:0-19818 GCA_034698745.1 Megaphyllum sjaelandicum | reverse complement strand
AACATACAACTTACAGAGGTGGTCAACATATGGATGTCCATCTCCCATATATTAATATGGTGACCAACCAATGTATAAAAATTTGGTCAACATATGGATGTGGTCAACTTAGGAGGTTCTACTGTAGTTTAAGCACGAGGAAGATATTCACAAATGCTGTCCGCGCAAATGTGGCATTAAGTCATTTGGAAAAAATTGTGGAAATGTTGTTCGTACCAAACAAAATAAACGATTGAATTGGTTCCATTTTTGTATTTCTTAGAATTGTACATTTCGATGGAGTCAAATCGATCGACGACTGCCCTATTGTCTGGCTAGCCTACGGTCAGGCTTATTGAAATAGGCTTAGACAAATTACAATCACATGATTAAAAATGAAATGAATCTAATATGTGACATAAAAAGAGAAAAGGATAGTTGTCAATAAACGACTATTTTTAGAGATGAACGTGTCTTCCGTAGTTTTCATAAGCTCATGAATTCTATATTACATGCATGTAACATTTTTGGTTAAGATGTGTGAAAAGAATACGATAATAATGTCACTTATAAAGGATTTATACGTTAAAATTGCGTGTCGAAGTCGAGCCCGTGAAATATGGAATGTCAGAAGCTTGAATGACGTGCCAGTGACACGCGTGACATCCAAACGTTATGTACATTTGTCATATTTTCAAAATTTATTACATCTATGTAAGGATGCACGTGAATTTCCCGAAAATATCAGGTCAACTATAAATTTCTAAAAACTATTCTAAAAAAAATCACGAAAACGCACCTTAAAAAAAATGGGCAGTATTTTTTACATAAACTGTTTTCAAAAGCAATAGAGGGTTGTGACGATACAGAGCTGGTTGCCTAATCTAACGCAAGTAGAATTAAGAAGATCAAAAGGAAGACTTTAGTAAAACGACATATTAATATTGAAAATATCGATCGAAGAAAACGCTCACGTTTTCACGAGAAAAGGAACTTCTCGATTTGGGCGATTGATGGATTGATTGAAAAAGCATCTAACTTACAGAGGTGAGTGTATTTGCGAGATAAATCTTGACATTTCTGTATTAATTCTAGAATTTTATCTTTAAAAAACTTTAAAAAAACTTGTTACGAGAAAAGCTTACACGTAGTCATCCAATACTTAAACGCGCAACCACAGGAGGGTTCTGAATCCCTAAAAACGTTTGAAATTGAGTTTTGCGTATAAATTACAGCTGAACATCCCCTCCATTAGGTGGAACTCGATATATTTAATTAATTATATTACATACTATATTATATATTAATGATAAAATTATTTAAATAGTGGAATTTAAAATTCGTCATTGGTCACCCTGGCAGCAAAACCGACATATGCTCGTTTTTGTGAGACGGCCCCGTCGGCGTCCAGGGTCGCCTCACATGACCTCGAGGTCAAATTTAAAGAGCGCCAAATCGTGTGGCGCATTGTTTCAGCCAACTATGACCTTTTGGAATGCCGAATGGCATTCCCGAAATTTAAGGAGACAACCTCAGGTTGTGAAACCGAGGTTACCTGGAAAGGAAAATTTCAGAAAGCCGGGGGAACAACGGGAGCAACAGAGGCGGACGGGCGTCCGAAAAATTCGTCCTCCGAAGGAAACAAATAAGTTTAGAAGTTATCCACCACCGTGTATGACTACAGTGCCATCGTATAAGGCACTAGGAATACTGCCAGGTTCGAAGGGAAATTCAACTTGGGAAATCCAAGGCTTTCAACGGGATCCAAGCCTGGAATCGCGGGACAGTCCGGAAATCAAAGTGAGTCGACGGACTTCCGCGAGTGAACGGTTGGAACGCGACAGTGAGTTTCGCGTGCCCTTTGCCAAGGGAAAACGGAGTGTTTCCAAGTGCCTGCTGCCCGGAGGTGCTGACAGTCAATTGCTGACGTCCGCACCTTGTTCTTCTGCCCCAGGTGAGGAGGACCTCACCACCGTACAAGGAACTTTGGAGCCCGGCGCGGATTGTGCCAGAGTCGCCCCAGCGTCGCCCGGACCAGAGAGCCACAGCCCCAGGAGTGTCGCTGCTGCCCATCCTTGTTGGGAAACATTTTTCGCGCGTGCCCCGCGCAACCTATTGTTTTGAATCGTCCGTGCAAGAACGCACGTGTGTACGTCATGGAGAAATAAAATGTATTTCAACCTCGTACCCTGTCTTACAGTTTTCTCAATCAAAGTGACTGGCAAAGGGCCTTAGATTATACCATAATAAAAATCAAAGCGCATTAATCACCTAATTGGCAGTCACATTGGTTCCTGAAATGAGCATGTGCCCGTTGGTGCTGCTCTGAACGAATTGATGAAATGAACTCGACAGGACATTCGTGAATAATGCAGTTACAGTATGTTGCATAAAATCACGGATATATCTCGTACTATTTACTAAATTGCATTAATTTTAAGGAACGTAAAACGAATGCACGTGGTTTTTCATTTTTTTAGATAACTATGTATTTTTAAATAATGGAGAAAATCTTTAAGATTGGGTAAAGAAGACGTCATTCACGAATATATATATATATATATGGACGCGATTTGACTTTTATATGTATATATATATATATAAAAGTCAAATCGCGTCCATCTTGGAAGGTGCGGATCGCGCGGGGTCACTGGAATATTCTTGGCATAGAAAGCGTGTATCAAATATTAGAGCGAAAGCATGTTAGGTAAACCTACTTTTTCAGTAGCCCTTGCTAATAATGAAGCAGCGTTACGAAAAGTGTTGTAGGGAAAATAGCTGGATGGCCCGGCTTTGCCCAGGCTGTTCATCGTTTCTGGGCTAGGCCTACCAGGCTTATTTGAGAGACGAACCTGTTACTCTGATACTACAAAATCATTTGAAATTATAAAAAATCGAGTAAAGCTAACTTTTGCTAATGCCCCTCGACTATGTTTACAGAAATTAACATGCTTAGTTTTTTATCAATGTTTGTCATATAATCTTTCAGATTTGCCTGGTATGTCTAGCACAGAAACGAAGAACAGCCTGGGCAAAGCCGGGCCATCCAGCTAGTAGTATATATCTGATGGGTCCTTTTAGATGTTTCCATCTTTATGTTTATACATGTAGATTTTAGCGTTGCCTTAAATGACATATGATGTAATTATGGTTTATTTAGGCTTCAAACTACTATGCAGAGTAGATGTATGTACGCACTTTATTTGTTGTTTCTCAGCTGAAAGCCCTATTTGATGATTTATTAACGTAGCAATTTTTATATTAAAAAAAATTGGCCGAGTTAATGACTAGCTGAATTGCCATTTTTCAAGCCCTTTTCATCTATCAGGCATACATTTTTAAACAGCCTATCTTGCAAAACTTCACATTTCAAGTTTTCCGAATCGATCCTAACTGACCTCTACTAATAACATTGGCTGAGTATCCGTGTCGAAGCCGGTAAGATACAGATGTCACGACTCGGCAAATGACTAATGCTTGGCAATTTCTCTGAATTAGTTCGTAACAATCCTCTTTGGAAGATAGTGTGGTCTCTCGGGCTATGGCCTCCATTTTCTAAGTGCATGCCATTGTTTGCCACTTTTCATAATGACAGGGGGCACAACGGATTTACAAAAATTGACTCCAAACCCATTTGGAGGTGAATTGCCCCGCTACTTATTGCGGTTAGGCATCAAAATGTACTCCCAACATACGTAATAGATAGTGGCAAGAGTGCTCGTGTACAAAAACTGGAACTATATGGAGCTACAGGCAAACTATAAAACGAAATTACACTCTAAGCCTCATACAGTCGAACTTCCCGATGCAACGTAAGACCTTCAAATATCTCAAAATGTGGAAGAGCTCATGATTTTTCCAAAACATCAATAAGATAAGAAAATACTGCGAACTTGTTATCCCGCACTCTGGCAAGTTTGTGTAAAAAGTTAAGTTTCGAGTCAAAATGATGACATAATATCCAATTACTACATGTAGATGGTACTAAGCAAATAGCCAGCTTCTCGATCTTGAACCTTATTTTTACAAACTTTTTCTCGTTAACTATTGGTCGCATTAGGCTCGAACTACGAATTACGTACAATTAAATGTTACCCGAAAGCAGCTAGGCGACCAACTTACGAGGTGCTGCAAATGCACAGATTTGCTGAAGAAACCGAGGATATACAAAGTACACGTTGTACAATATTTTCGCAAAATCGTTGCAATAACAGAAAGCAAGTCTTTTTCTGCGTATATATTTAGTTTCACTGTTTGCTTTGCGAAAGAGCAACAAATTTCCCGAAAATCCCCAGCAACGCCACGTTCGATATATGTGGATGGAAAAAGCATAGCGAACAAATTCAAAGTTCACAGAAATGTAAGACAAACAGAGGTATAAAAAGATTAGCGTGAACGCAACGCGTATTTCTTGCGAGCTTGTTTGCTTTTAAAACGATTGGCTTTTATCGAAAACAAGCTGGGTGCCAATTATTAATTAGCGCCGACGAGGGTTAATCCCTAGTGGCTTACGGAAACAAAAGATAAGATTGGGAAGCGAGATTGCGTGGCAACAGCATCGAGTAAATTTAGAGGATTTGGAGGTGTCACTTCACTTTAATCCTTTTTATCCAACGCGGGCTGGGATAGGCATTGCTGAACGACAGAAATTTGCGAAGTTGAATGCACCTCGAGTACAGTCGAACCCTGATGAGTGAGTGACAATCGACCCGGCATCAAAGTTTTGTCCACTTATCTGTTTTTTCACTCATCGGATTTTTGTGTAATGCGCTCAAATTAGAGCAGTTTCTGCCCAGATTAGTTACATACATGTTCTCTTACAAGTGAATTTATTTATAAAAGACCAAACAAAGCTTTATAACGAATACATGTACATTCAGCAGTAAGATCTAGCAATAGACGAAAAGAAACAGTAAAATGTACATGTTCATCAGCAGGAACATCAATAAAAGTATAGTCAGAAATTTTCTTTTCTACAATGTACTTACAATAATTAAAATATAGTACAGTAAATGTACGGAACCTCCGTTTAATAGTGTATACGAAAAGCACGATTTTCTTCAATTCTGGTACATTGTAATTCTTGCACATGTACTGCACTGCTGTAAGAAAATACACAAAAGTTGCACATGGGGCTTGCAAATAATTGCCACATAGCCGGTTTTTTTTTCATTGAGGAGGTTTTCCCTTAACGGGTTTTATATAACATAGAAAACGTATTCAAAACTTTCGGAGCTTTGAAATGTTTTGCATTTATCAGGTTTTTTTCACATACCGGATTCGACTGTCTCTAATGCAAATACGATTTGCATTGGTGGCGAATTTTTTGTTATCCAGGTCGAGCATATTAACAATTTCTTGAAATTCAATGACGCAAAACCGAAGAATTCTCAAAATTTTCTCGTGATGAGCGTGGGATTCCCCGCAGCGGTTTCAGGAAACTATGAAAATATTATTTTCCAAAGATAATAAACGCGAATGCAGTCAACCCACGCTTCGGAGTAAAACGACTTAGAATTCCGACCATTTCGAGGATATTATCGCTTCAGTGACCACGCATTTTTTTTAATGAAATTCTAGCTAAATACAATCGAAAAAGATGAAAAGCACTTTGTTTCTCCATCTTTCTCCCGCGTTAATGCCGACCCTGGAGACAAAAGAAAGATATGATATCTGCATTTAGAATGCCATTAGATCTCATCGCTTATTTATCACAAGAATTTAATTTGCGTTAGCTGATGCGAATTCGCCCACGCTTTTTGATGATGGCACTTCCGGAAAATTCGGGTACGCACAAATTGGCCCTATTCTGTGGGTCGTACCGAGAGACAAAACTATTCGACAGAAAAGATTGTTTTAGCCCCGCTGGATTCTACAATTTGACATGGATCACGTCATCTTCCCAGAACAGAAAGGAAAATGGATCGAGATGTGTCGTTTTAAGAATTAAATGTATCATTCTTATACACACGTACATCTTAGCCGAATGCATCAACCCATTTCAAGGCGCATCAACTTTTGTGTCATTGAAGAATTTATTTAGCAAGCGACTAATAGGACTTAAAATTTAAAGTCTTATAATATGATCGGAACATCCGGTCATTGCAGTATATCATTTTACGGTCAGCTGAATTAATGACCGAGCCTTAAATCACCGGCAATTGGTAGTTCCGCCTCAGTCACATTGAGCAATGCTGGTAAAATGATACCAATTGCATTTGTCTTCAGTAGGCATTTGATATGACAAACTGATAATGTCATTTATCGCAGACACGGACAACGTCTATTAGAGGTGCTCAGACGGAAGCTTCATGAATAGCACTTTTTTCCGTCGGAAGTGACGTGAGCAACATCGACACGCATATTGATTCAAAACAAATTCACTCAAGGTTATCACTGTTTTTAAACCAATTAATGCACACGTGACTACACGTCTACCAAAAGTACCATTCGTAAAGCTTCCGTCTGAGTGCTCCTATTATTTCTGTTCTCGGAACCGCCCACATCAGATAACAAATAATGTGCAAGATATGCAGAAAGTAGCGAGAAATAAACAGTGAAAGCGAATGTGGAAACTAATTGTATAATTAACGCTAGATGGCGCAGTAGTAAGAGCGTACATAACGACTTTTTCAATCAGGAGTAATCAACGGAAGATGCGTTCTTGGAGGTCATTAAGAAGTAAATAGTCATAAAACGAGCGAAACCAATGAAAGGGCCGAGTACTCCCTGGCAACCAATTGCCGAGCACTTTTGTTTCATCAATTATAAATTTCGGAACGTTAGATAAACAAGCCTGTTGGTTGCCAAAACTGTGCAGGTGTAAGACACTATGATGAATGATATTGCTGAGCAATGCTCATACTTTTTCTTCTCGCCTCGCTTTTTTTGCTCAATCTACGATTTCAATTTCCTGCAGAACACATTATTTCTTGACGCACTCGCAACTTTAATTAATGACGCCAGATTTTTTAAATAAATCATCGACTATCTTTCTTGATTTAGTTTTGTTGACGATGGCCGTTCGCAATGTTGGACTACGAAAGGCAAGTTTGATCGTGAAAATAATTCAAAATTACGCTCACCGAATTGATGCGATGCACTTCCGTTGTTTAATTCCGAACCGACTAATATTTTACCGTGAAAAGAGGCACGAAACCAGCAACCAAGTTCACGAAACGATTAAAGGTGCCTCTCAAATGTTAAAAACATTCTTGAAAGCTTATAAATAAGCGCTTCTTGTAAGCTCAGCCTGGGTCGGTTAAGCTTTGTGTCCGCCCTCTTTAAAAAAGGCCGCATTCTTAGTGGTAAGCGCCTGCAATAAGCTTTCTTTGTGTTCACACTAACTTTGGAAGTTTTTTTTTTGCGTGCAAATTTTGAGTTTTGCGTGTAACGAATTCTCGAGAAATCTCGCTTTCAACGTGTCCAGAAAAATCTGGTGGCAACTTTAAACAGAAACGATTTACACTTGTAGACGAAATTAGCACAAAATTATATATTTTTTTCTTTAACTAAACCACACGGTCGAATTGGCGTTGGATTTATAGGAGATTAAGTAATTATTAATTTTTTCAGAACATGAGAAAACGTACAACATAACAATTTAGAAGAATTAAATCATGTTAGGTAATATGTTTTAAGCAAATGTAAAAGCAACAATTAAATTTTTTTGTCTTATTCATAGAAACAGATATGCTACATGAATTAGAAAATAAAGTCTAGGTATGATTTTTAAAAGGAGAAATGAAACTGCATTCGGTTTTATACGCGTTCCTAAACTTGGATTTAGTTTATATCGAAACATTATGGATCATCAAGGTGGATAAAAAATAAAATGTAATAATATTCGTTGGAGGGAACGAAGATCACGTGTCATTAACTTATGATTACAATAAGGTAATTACAATAATTATAAGGTAATTGAATTCATTTTTAAACTAAAGGAATTCAAGAAATTTGAACTGTCTTTATATTTACAAAATATCTTCAATATACTAGTATATTTCCATACATTTCGAAACATTCTCCTATTTGAAACAACATTTTCAATTCGGTAAATCGGCTGTTCAATTCAAGTAGTTTCTAAGATATTGTTCATAAAATATGCATTTTTTATTCCTATTTTGAAGTCCCACCCATGATAGGCGTTTCATATTCGATGATGGAAATTAAGAGATTCAGCTGAGTTGGTGGATTTTCTAACTTCATCTACGAAATGAAAGGAATAAATTTAAGAGGATCAAGGTTGCTCATTGGGGGTGTTCACGCTCAGCTCGTTTTCTGAGATGAGCTGCCATAATTAACACGGCTAGCAATAAGCTATTCAGTGGCGGGATAATTGGAAAATGTTTATTTTCACGCACACGTTAACTCGGATCGTCATATTTCTTAGCAAAACTCCTAAAACGCTCGACATAATTTCGATTAACACGACACGCACTAATGAGACGTCCGCGATGCTAAGCTCGTCAAACTAATTTTTTTAATCAAAAATTTATGATTCGCCCTAAAGCTGCAAGGTTGGCCCACGGAATCATAAGCGAGCTATAAGCAAAAGCGTCATAAAAGATTGAGAACGTTTCACTCGCATAGTTCTACTTCCGCTGGCAAACTGTGTGATTATGCCAACTTAAGTAAATGATTAATTGGATCTATTAATATTAAAATTGGAAGAAAACTTGACTTGATGCGTTTTCAAAGTTGCTAGAGTCTCATATACCAAACGCTACCGCGCACCCCACGCACCCCCCAAAATGTATAAGCATGCAGGCATACATTGATTTTTCCAACCATTTGTAATAAAAACAAAGGAAGCAGGAAATTGCTCTCCCTTGTCATATTTACATTATTTACACAAATTGATTGTCCGCGTCGGAAATGGAAATACATTTTTATATTCATTAATTTGAAAAACTAAACAAATGAATAAAAACGTTTTTACCAACATGGATAGAGAAATTATTTGTATAGATTATTTGTGGGAATATACGAAGGTGTTTGCTCTGAGCCTGGCACAAGCAGCTAGGTGCCTCTCTGCTTATATCCCCTTCACGCCCAATACGCACATGACGACACCGAAGGGATTTGAAAGAAAACGGACCAATCCGAATAAGCTTTCGTCGTATTACTGCTCCGCAGTTGCGCTAGGTGGGGGTGGGGTAAACGGGATTTTAAGGGGGTGATGTCGTTTAAAAATAGAGATTTTTAAACAAAACTGAGAGCATCGAAGCGTAAAAAGCGTTGATCGGCACGTTAAACCCAGGTTGAATTCAATCGAACGCGGAACGTGATTGACGCCCTCTTTTAATACTGTTTTTATAGCCGGAAAAGCATTCGAAATTCCCTAGATTTTAGGGAGAAATTCATCATCTTTTACGAGGCAGCGGTCGGATTTAGCACCGGGGTCTTTTTCTATACTTGAGCGAAAATAGTGTCGAAACCTCAAGGGTGTCGCTTAATAGACTATTCAACTTTACGCACGATTTGAATCAGTATTTTCGTAAATACTTTGTTTTTACGCGGTGATTGTAGTGCAAGAGCTCGAAAGGAATACAGGGTGTCTCTAAACTTGCAATGGCGTCGAATACTTTCACCAGAGGTTCGCAATTTTCAGAAATAAAGAAGTACAAAATAATATGTATTCGAACGTTGCATTTCGATTATTTTTTGCTCAAAAAACGTTTCAATGATTTGTATATTAAGATACAGACCGAGTTTCGATAATGCGAAATGTTTGTTACCAGACATGCTTCGGATTTTTGAATATACTTATAATGTAGGCTATATGCATAATTAGATGGATGCGGACTTTTCTACTTTTCTGACGTCATTTCGGCGCACAAGTATTTAGAAATGTGAAATATTTGGAGTTTAGGGTTATAGAGAATCAACATGTAGTAAGAATTCTCACAATTGGCATCGACAGATCTCGAGTTGAATTCACGATGAAAGGTAGATGGGCAAACCATCAAAGCACCATTGCTAGCAGTGATTGCCTATCATCAGGGGCAGCCTAAAGCCCCTCTTTCATCTTGCTTGGAAAAACTCGAACAGAAAACTTCAAAACAGGATGCAGACATGCAGACATGCTTCGGATTTTTGAATATACTTATAATGTAGGCTATATGCATAATGAGATGGATGCAGACTTTTCTACTTTTCTGACGTCATTTCGGCGCACAAGTATTTAGAAATGTGAAATAAATATTTTTAGTTTATGGTTATAGAGAATCAACCTGTAGTAAGAATTCACACAATTGGCATCGACAGATCTCGAGTTGAATTCACGATGAAAGGTAGATGGGCAAACCATCAAAGCATCGTTGCTAGCAGTGATTGCCTATCCTCAGGGGCAGCCTAAAGCCCCTCTTTCATCTTGCTTGGAAAAACTCGAAAAGAAAACTTCAAAACGGGATAAGATTTCTATGGCAGCATTAATTTCAATATTTTGCATTCTCGACTGCAAGGCGAAGGAGTAAATCCTGGCTGAAATTTAAAGAAAACGAGAGAGAGAGAGTGCAAAGGAGGGGGCGAAAAAAAAAATGTCGTATTAATTCGCGATTTAACTAAATAAATGTGACAGAAATAAAAAAGCCCAGAAATTGAACTTGACAGCACTTTTTCCATCTCGTTTTTTGCGTGTACTTTGATTGACGAAAAAAGCGTATTTGAATGTAGACTGCTGGGAGTTCGTTAAGAGAACGCGATGTAAAAATGCGACATCCATCCAAAATGTCATCTCAGAAACACACAAAAAAAACGTTTTTGCGTAAATTTGTGACGGTGATAAAATATAAGGACGCGCTTTTTTTGGCCGTCACGTCTTCAAACACCACAGAAAAAATATGAATATTTGCAAATTTAAATTGCTCGGATGAGAGACAGTTTAGTTTTCGCAAACTTTCCCACGGCTTACCCAAAATGCACTATTCTAGCTCGATAGATATAGGGTTACGAGGTTAGAATCGGGTTTGAACAATATGGTGCACATATTCGCCACTGACAGTAATTGGCGCTGGCATCGCAGTCCCAATTCTCGGAATACTGTAGCACGCGAGACAGCGTGCGCGTGACGAAGACTAGCCAATGAGTGCACCGTGCCACTCTGCGTTTATCCGTCGATCCATTTATGAGCATGGCCGCTAGGGGGCGAATCGATCGGTCCTCCAAATCCGTAATAGCGATGTAATCAGAATTCCCCATTCCCTCTCTCCTGCAACCCTAGCACTAGTACTAATGTTAATAAGGTTATTTTCTATCGTATTCCTGCAGGAATATCCGGCTAGAGTTACGAGCGAATACTTTTGTGTTCGATTCAACCGTAAGTAATTACGCTTAAGCCAACTTGGTGTTTCATCTCTTGCAAGGAAGACGCTCATTTGGGGAGGAAAAGGGAAAATGAAGGGGATGACCCCTAAGGCACGCACGCGCGAATCAAGGCCAGGAATCCTCAGGGACAATCAAATGCAAACAACGAAATTGAATCGCCAGTTCAATAACGGCACGTAGTTTCGCGGAAATTTGTCCATAACTCTATATAGGCCTGCTTTTAAGAAAATAAACTTACCGTAATCGCTTGGGCACAGACCTATAGAGTCAAGAGTTCAGTTTAGAAAATCGTTTTCCCCAATTTCGTTTACATTTCAAAGGAAACCTAAACTCTATACATACGAGCAATGTTAAACTTTAGAAAATCTTTCCAGTTATGAATAATTCGTAATGTATAAAAATGTCGTGTATATCTGCAATGCTCAATATTTTTTTTTCCAATTTTATTATTATAAAAATTATAAAAAATAGATATAGTCATACATTTAAGTAGTTTTAACACATAATTTGGAAAATAATTAGGAATTATTGGGTAATATTTTCGAATTTTAAATCCCCTGTGAGATAATTTGAAATTAAGTCTAATTAATTCAATCCAAGGAACAGAAAGAAATTAAACTTTTAATTGAAAATAAACACGTGGGAAATTATAAATTGCAAAATGCGTTTGCTTAATTCTAGTTATCACATAAAATTATCGATAACATTTAATTTCATTACTAATACTATTTACGAAAATTATCATAGAGAATGTGCATTATAGGACACATGCATGGTTTTAGAAAGATATTTTTTAATATTAGGCGAATTACTCAAAAAATTTTAATTAGAAATTTGAGAACACATGTACTATTCGAAATGCAATATCCTAAAAAAATAAATATATTTTGACAAATAGACTTAAAATGCATCATATTTTTCAACAATTGGGATTTTTGCGTATGTTTTGGCAGAAACGTTATAAGTTCTTTTTTTTTTAAAACCTGTTAAGAAATGAGGAAGATAAAAAGGAACATTATATGAAACCGTCTCAAGTAAATGATTGCGAATATAACATGAACGATTTTCAAAGATTTTAACATTGCAAAGATGGTATATAGGGTTTAGGCCCAGCTATAACTTGCACCTTCTAAACCCCACTAATTCTGTTTCCTCGCTACATTAATCCATAAGTAATTCAAAAAAATAAATAAATTGAAAGATACACATTCTAATCCACTAATAAAGTTGACGAAAAACATAGATATGAGTAATGGACGCACTATAGAATGTTTGCTTGGTTTATGTTATGTTAGAGGGTATAAAGAATGACCCATTGAAGATTTGCTGTAGCTCAGGTGGATTGGGCTGCCATTCTCAAACTTCATGCCAAACTACAACTAAAAGGAAGTCGATCTAACCATTCATATACAGTATTATCAATGACGTCAAGGAGTAATGTTCGCATAGTAGCTAATATATCTTAGTTAGTGTGCCTCATTCCCTTCCCTCCCCCTCTTCCCATCCCCCAGTGAATGACTATTTGCACCATTCTCCTTCAAAGTGCGCTCACGGACATTTAATGACTGTTTGAAGCAATCGGTCATAATCCTATCACGAGTTAACAGTTTGTATAAACTTTGGGATTCACTAGGCGAATTGATGCAAATTTAGCACAACAACTTGCACGATTTTAGGCGTGTTATCAAGGAACGTTAGAATTACTATGACTGAATGCTTAATTGTTGCTCGATATCAACCATACCTTCGCGGGTCGATAACGTAGTTGCACCATTATCCGATTAATATAATCAGTGATTTATAACAAAATAATGCTATAGATTAACATGCTTTTACACAATTCCAATTTATATTTCTATAACGGCATGCTGGGCTTTTGCATGGACTCTATTCCCAATCTAACGGATAGATGGCGTCCCTATACTTCATCTCATGCGCGGCACCTCCTATCGTCTAAAATTAATCACCTGCAATGGTATTAAAAACTTCAGATAAAAAAAAAAAAAAAAAACACGGTTTTTACCATTGGGGTAAATACCTTCAATTACGACTTCTTTAAAACTACTGCAGTCATCGCGTGCAAATGCAATATGTGCAAACACAGAGTGAAACGTGTCGTTACGAGTAGTTTTTCCCTGACCATTCACAAACTACTGGTTTCCAAACACTTCGACCAGTGTCCACTACGAAACCTCGCATTCGCGCGTGATGACGTCACTATGACACAGGAGTACGCTGTACATGCATGCTATCACTGCTGCCAATGCGGAAGTCCGATGTTCTTGGGGATTGTGCCTATGGGGATATCCCTACAAAGAAAATGGCGTCAAGTCTCCTAAACGAGAACAAGGCCAAATATCGATCGGTGTCGTCCGGGGAGCAAAAGTATCGATAATTACTGTCGAATTAAGTGCGTGTGATAAACGAGTGAAAAGTGCGTGATGTATTAAATTAAATGAATTAAATAAAAAAAAAATTGCTACGAAATAAAAATCGAGTCTGATTCAAAAATAAATAAAATAAAAGGAAAATTGGGCACCTACCCGTCGTTGGCTGTTCCTGCGCATGATTGACCCTAGGACTCCGGCCATTTTGGACAGACGTGAATTTTCAGTGAGAAGGGGAGAAGTTAAGGTACATCAGGAGCTACTTCCGCTTCCGGTTAATGCTCGCCCTAATAAGCAGGGGAGGAAAAGCTAAGGTATAACCCTCAATCCGCATTTTTTTTTTGTCAACAATCATAAACGAAATTTAGCCTGTACATTTTCTATTGTCAGTGCACACCAATGGTCAGTTCGCCTCATCAATGTTTACACCAAAAATAATACGAAAAAAAACTTTCAAAATAAAATAAGTCGCTTCAGCGTGCGAGCCCAACGTTTACGATTTTGGTGAATATATTTTTTGCGAGGTTTTTTGATATTTGGTTCTTGATGATAATAGAAAATCTAAGACTGCGAATGAAAAATACAGGCTTAAGTACTTCCAAGACAACACGAGAATACACAACAACAATAAATATTAGAAATAACAATGAGAAAAATAATCATAGCAACAGCAATGGTTAACATGCGACACACAAACACAGCACCACTGTACGTTTCTAGCCCTCCCTCGTAGATGAAAATTTGAAAAAACATTTGAAAAACTCGTTGATTCGTACGTAAATTGCACGGATCCTTTCGTTTCAAATATATTTAAGACATGTTAAAACACATTGCGTAAATTAAGACATGACCATGGGATGTTTTCTCATTATGGTGAAAACTGTGGAAAAATTCATGTGCATGAACGTTTACAGCACTTTTCTCTCTCTCAAAGTACGTGTATAGTATTCCATTAGGTGGACATTAACATTTTCGAAAGTATTCTCGTTCAATTACATCCACGAACGCGTTATGTTCACGCAAGAGAGCGCTTAAGTCGTTTGGAGTTTTGGCCCCCAAGCTCTCAGGTACTTTTGACTCACCCGGTAAAACCATATGGCTTCTAACTACGCAGTTGCCAAATTCTTGAATTTCGAAGCTAATGCTGATTGTATGCTTAAGGCAATAAAACGTCAAGCTCAATTTATAATTTGATTGTATTCTATGATTTGGTCAAATTTCTCAAGTGCTCGTGGCACCGAGTCAATAGAAGTATGAGAAGTCACGTCAGCAGTTAATACTACGATTCTAATGATACGAGTTATTTAAGTTGTTATTTAGAATAAAAGTACTTGAAAATAGAACATAATCCGGTATGTGTGTCAATCTCGCTTATTTTACATTTCCATAACATGTTTTTTCTGTATATGGAGCAGAGGAAGATCATGCAGTCTAAATCGTTACATTAACCGGAATTTTGTACTTTAGTAAAACGTCTACAAAAATGGCGCTTTATGTGTATTTTGGCAATCTTGCTTTTAAATAAATCACGTATATGGCTGTCCCTGGTACATAAGCGAAAAACGAGCAAAAAAAATGGCGTCCAGGGGGAGTGAAAGGAGATTTTCAGCGACTACAGCGCCCCCAATTCACTGTGTACTTTACCACTATGCATATTTGCTTAGCGACGTGTAAGCGAGCAAACAAACATGTGCACGTCTATGTACAATTAACAGATAAAAACACGAAGATGCATATAGACATCCAGCAATGAATATTAATTGCCTTCGAGCAAATATTTACAGAGTGCGACACAAATTGCAGGCAGCTTTTTTGTTGCTATTGTCCCCATACACTGCATAACCGTGCCTTAATTGCTTTTATACGATATCGATGATCAACGAGACACGAATTAATAATCAACGAATAAAGTGCCGGTATATCACAAAAACAAAAATAAAAAAAGAGAGCTACAATTGTTTAAATATTGAATCGCATACGGGGTTAGCCATAGTGATCATAATTCCCGAATGGAAATCTCTCTATTGAACCAAAAAGGTACACTAAACGCCAATTTAGGTAACCGCTGATTAAAACTGTGCCAAACAGCCTCTCGCATTCGGTTTTCTCATTTACATAAAACTTAAAATGGTGCAAGCTGCTAGAAAATGTTTCAAATCAATACTTCCACGAAGCTAATATACAGTAGTAAAAAATGAAATCCTCATGACAACGTGTCCTTGAACTAAAATTTGACACTAATATGGATGCGATCAAACACAGCGCACATTTACTGAACTGTATACACCTTTAGGGCTTACCGAGCTAAAAATACTAATTCGAGATTTTAATCCCTTCGCACAACTGAACGCATTAAAATTAATTAAAACTATGATAATTGCACGCGCTAGAATAAGCCTGTAGAGACGAAACCAATTTGCCCCTGGTCCAAACAGTAGTAATAGCGAGAATAACGATCCTAAAATAGTAGAATTCGTATACAATTTGTTCTTAAGTGGTCAAGGTGCTAATGAATTAAAATTCTAATTTAGTCCAGTCCTTTCAAAATGGAAGAAATTTACTTATTTTTGCCAGAATTAAACATTTTCAATTAACGTGACGTCATCGTTACTGCCCTTTTGATATCCTGTGGGAGATCTCGAATCCCTCGCAGCGCCATATTTTAATCACTCTCAAATACCCGAGATGAGCCAACTTTGCAAAACCTAAGCACATAGGACCTAAGCATGCAGGTATCTATCTACTGTATATATACAGTATATAAAATAGAAAACGACGCCATTTTGTTTTTGACGCTAGCCAATCCTGTTGCGTTTGTGGCAGAACTTGCGAACTTGAGCTTGGCAAGTCCGTACGATTGCCCGTACGTTACACACCCCCCAGGAGCGCGAACTCCGTGGGGAAAACAAGGCTATAAATCTTCTCTAATTTGCCCCAACCCATAAAACTGTCAAACAGGTTTCCCGTCCCCCCTCCTGGAGGCGTCCAGGTCATATTGCGCCCTCTTTTGGCGATAAAGGTCAGCTAAATCTACCTCCTGATCGCATAAAAAGGGTTAGAAAATCAAACAACAATTTTTACCCGGGCAAGGCCGGGTATTACCGCTAGTACTTTATATTAAGAAAAAAAAAATTCAAAGTGATAATTGCGTATAATACTCAACTGCTTCATCGTATTTGAAACACTCGGAATTTTGCTGCAATTTGTAGTTCGGAAATACGCCGTATACATGTATATACATTAATGCATTTTAGATTCAAACTAATGCTTTAGACAAAACTGCGATAAAATCGGGTACACACTAGAGGATGTAGACTTCATAACACGATATATACGATATGCTGTCGTCTGCAGTATCATCGATATAGTGCAGACGAAGCGTTGATAGCAGCGCCACCGCCAAAACGTTTGGTTATTTCCCTTTCATCTCACCGACACTCGACGGGAACGCCAAACTTGGTTTGCAAACTTGATTTTCGAGTTTTTAGTTTGGCAAAAACAGTTTGCTACGCCATTTGTTTCGTTGCCACAAACCAGAAAAGTTCCAAGTTTAGAGTTTTTAATAGGTTTGGTTTGGTAATAGCGTGTATACTCCGCTGTATAGGTTCATTTCATTGATTGGGAATGGAAATAAAATTTCCAGTTGCGTAAAACGGCTTCATTATTCTACTTTTACTGTATTGTCTGACTTTAAATTGCGATGTTTTTTACAATTTGATTCGTTTGCCAGACTTATCATGTTCCGTTTCTGTAACGAGTACAATAATGTAATTCAAAATGGTACTGTTGACTTAGTGCATGGAACTTAAGTGTCATAAATATGAATGTAATATACGTCCCATATGGAAAAATATATCTGGAAAATATATTGTATTTCATATATGGAACATATACTTATATGGGCCCAATTCCATATATATTCCATATATTGGCATATATTATAACTTCAGCCAATATATGGATAATATATTATCCATATCTCCATTATTGATAATATACTATTTATATACTGGTCGAAAATATAATATATGAAAAATATATGCCAATATATGGAATAAATATGGAATTGGGCCAATTTCAATATATGTTCCATATTTAACTAATATTTTCATTTTTTCCATATGGGGTGGACATTGGATTATTTTAAAATGGTACTCAAAAACCTGTTATTCTTTCTTTTCCTACCTATAGAATTGGTTGTTTTATCCCATAACTGCAATACAGTAGTTCCTCGTATTTCATCTTTGGCAAATTGAGTTTCAATTAAGTCTGAATTATCGGGCTCACTAACGTATCTAAGCCTCGCAAACTCCCTCAATTCACTTTGTATCTTTATTTATATGACTCAGCTGTCATTTTCTGAGATTGGACATGTAATGCATATGGAGTACACGAGATTTTACCCATCGTGAAAAAGGCTCGAGTTCCTTCAGTATCTTTTTATGGGATTTGGTAGTAGACCAAAACAGGCACGATAAGACATCTCCGGATGAAACGACTGCCGATAGACACCCTAATGAATGTGTAGAGGGAGGAGGAGACAAGACAATTTTTTTGTCCATGGTGGCCATTTTCGTAATGACTTTCTTTCCATCAAATTGGGGGACAGATTTTTTGTCATCGAGATGATATCATCCCTCTTTATTTCTTCCCATCCGAAAGACAGTTTTAGCAGTGCCATTCTTAATAATGGGGGGATTTGAGAAATAATACATTTGTCCAGCAAAGGAAATGTAACGTCTTTACTATTGTTACTGAATGTCGTGTGGTTGACATGATGCACTTTTATAATTCATTTCCTGCTTCGAAAGACAAATAAGCACGAATAATTGTAAATGCTCTTCTGTCACGTAAAAGAATATACATTCTGTAGGCTACATGTATCTTTCTGCATTGCAAAGTTTCGTTGGAATTATTCTAAATTGTATCTGTGGATATGGGACTAGTTAAGCAGTGATTACCAGGACGCTTTAATAGTATCCTGCTCTGATGTAAATGTTACGAGCAAGTGACAAGTACAGTAAAACCTGGAAAAGTGACCACCTTTGAATGTTGACCACTTTTTAGTGTATTGTTTTTTCTAGTGTACATTTTCTTCATAAAAGTTCTCTGTATAGTGAACAGTGACCACCTGTCTATTGTGTACAGTGACCAGTGTTTGTTGTCTTTTTTTTCAATTTTTACATTGTCAATGTACCTTAAAAAGTGACCAGATAACAGATGAGTCACGTTACATCTTGCTTTAACCCTTGGACATGATGATTCTGTACTTTTTTGGTTTTGTGGTTTATTGCTACGTGTATTACGTCAGTCTACATGTATAAGTGCAGTGTACATGTCCATTATTTTTGTTTAATTCAGGCCTTCTTTATATAGTGACCACCTGTGTACAGTGACCAACATAGCATTTTTTTTGGTGGTCACATGTACAGTAAGTACATGTTCTAAATTCGCTATTTATATAAAAGAAATCCGTGAAAATAGTCGATAATGTTTTCGTCATGTTAGAAACATTGCTGAAAAATAGTTAAAATGTATCCATGCAATTTTGTCTTATATCCTGTTGCAATATTTCACATTTCCCCGCATTAGGCATATTTTTTTAGCCATAAATCTCCATAAAGCATGTTGTTTAACAATATATCCCCTTAAGGCACATTTTTTTCATAAGAGATATTTTCCTCCATAGCATGTATTATTTAATAACATTCCCCCATGAGACATTGGTTTGCATATTTTTGCAATGTGAAATATTCATTTGAAACATGCATAGCACGCGTGTGCCTTGAACTCCTTTTTTCTGTAAGGTTGGAATAACTGTGTGACAAAAACTCATTTTAAAATATTCATATCATATCGGTTATTGTATTTACCTCGTCTCCCAGAATTCAATTTTTAGGCTTCTTTATAGAAAAACAAAATTTCTACAATCTCGTAAAAAGGCATTCCTCCGAGTAATGCACGATGCCACTGGCTGTTTACGAAAACGTCTGGAAATTTAGTTTATATTGCAACATTTCTTCCCTAACATAACTTTTGGTGACTCCCTCGAGAGTCTAGGTGATCTTGTTTGGATGATCCTTTCGCAATGTTGGTGAATCCCCGTTGAATCATCTTGAATCAT
>JAQGBX010002613.1:0-19820 GCA_034698745.1 Megaphyllum sjaelandicum | reverse complement strand
AATGTAATGCTATTCATGTAAAGCTGCGTTTGACATTAATGCATGCAATTAATCCCATACATGGTACTCTGAAGCACCTTTAAAAGGTATCATAAATAGGATGTTTTCATGAAACACCTTTTTTGAAAATTGAAATACCTAAAGGTATTTATTAAAACCTCATAATTTCCTAACACCTCAAATTGGGTGTATAAAAACCCAAAGGTGCAGTGAAACACCCAATTTTACCATTATTTCTTAGAGTGTAGGATGGAATCGTTCTGAAATTTATTCGACAGGCCAACATGATTCATGGGATTCATTGCATTACAGGAAAGCGAAACGAAGCAAGTAACGCTGAAGTAATGTTAGCCTGGGTTCTTTAAAATGTGTTATTGCAGTCGTGGTAGAGTCGAGATAGAGAACTGCACCTGATGCTAACGCCAAGATAGTGCTATATAGGCTTACATTTTCACATGTTTCGATAACATGTTTTTTTACTGATAACGAAGGAAAATGACTAGGACCTGGAGAGTTTTCCTTTTTAATTTTTGAAGTTTTACAACTAACAATTTCATTTTTATTTGTTGCATTTATCGATCACTAGATGGCGCTTTTATAAAAGTGAAAAGAAGTCTAGCTTCACCACATTACAGATTCCTGTTCATGATTCCATTCAATGGATATGCCGGCATTTGGGGATTTTGTGGCGTAAAATTCAACATTATTGATACTTTTTTATTGATATCGCAGGGAAATAAATATCCCATTTTAAAATTTCCCGCGCGTTAACTCGAAAAAATTCAAACTTTATATTACTTGTTGAATTACGTACTGACAATTAGATGGCACATTGTGAAAGTGAACTGAAGTTTTAAAGTAATTTAAAATTAAAATCGTGGGGAGCCTTAAATGTGAATTTCTCAATGCCTCGTTATTCTATATCAAAACCATAGATAAAAGCTGCGAAATTACATGTATGTTTTTGAAAAATTCTCATAGGAATTCTATATTTTCCAAGCACAAGAACACACAACATGCAGTGTACATTTATTCAATTGCAATTAAAATTTGATCGTCAGCTACTTACAAAATACAACTTTTGCACACCAAAAAGCAGATACGCATGCAGTACCAGTAATTGCGTCACCTGAAATGGAGCGTTAAATATGTACTTTTAAACATATGGTTTTAGCGGTTTTCTTTGAGGTTTTTTTAAAAATACCTTCGCAAATAAAGCGGTTATTAAATGTCTTAGACAGCGTAGACAGGTTTGTTACTTCTTTCGAATTCACGGAAAACTGCTTTTCCGCTCGATTTGAGTTCGGAAAAACAGAATTATTTTTTTCAGAATATTTTTTCGAGCGAAAAATGCTCGCTTTTGTTCGCATGCACTGCAGATAAGTTCGTTTCATAGACGAAAATAGCAAGATGAAGTAATCTGGAAAATTAAAAGTAAACTTAAATCTGAGGGTTTTTTTCTAACTATAAACAGTTAGGTGCACGTTACAAAAAAGATCTTCATCAATGCAGCACCAAGTTCGCAGATTACAGTCTTTTAACTCGGCCCTGTTAAATTCCACGACTATAGAAAATGTTATCGGCATTTCATGTTTTTTCTTCATCCCTTTTCCTACGGCTTTTATCAGAAACATATTGGTTCCATCAATGTCTCGAGCAGCTTTATAGTTTCAATTTCCAACGCCTCGCTGAAAGGAAAACTGCTCGAATTCATCCAAACAGATCTTCTCAATGCACAATGGTGCCTGGGAGATAAGGAATGTCGAAATTCGCAATCATAAAATCCATTTGCCTTCACCTCCGATTCTTTACTCTCCGATGAACATAAGTTAATTGCCAGTAATTAGAAGGAACGCCAACGGACGCCTCAGTACCTAATTACGTCGCATTTTTCCGACAAAATGTTCGGCGAAATTAGATTTTTAGGCGACTAAAAACTGCGCAGATTTTAGATTTTAATGCACCTATTAGCGCATGCGTACAAGTATAAGTGAAAGTCTGATCCTTTATTCTATCGGAAAAATAATGCTAAAAGCAGAACTTAGGGGAGGTAAACGTACACGAGGCTGTTTTATAAAACTGCAGGAACAAGTTTTGATCATTCAGTTATTAAGTTGCGCGTATCAAAAGCCAAAATCCAAGAGGTCATTGAAACAATAATTGTATTTTCGATTTTTTTATTTACTATCCGTTCAGTCGTATATTCACGATAACTGTACATGGCGCAATGTGGCAGACATCGAAGCAGCCATCTTA
Source organism: Megaphyllum sjaelandicum (assembly GCA_034698745.1). Taxonomy (NCBI): domain Eukaryota; kingdom Metazoa; phylum Arthropoda; class Diplopoda; order Julida; family Julidae; genus Megaphyllum; species Megaphyllum sjaelandicum. The sequence goes on along the minus strand of JAQGBX010002613.1, from coordinate 17,564 downwards.
GGAGGTTCAAAATGGAGTCAAATTGTGAGAGTTGATCGTCAATGGAGGACTAACGCACAAGTTGGTTGGAAGAAGTTTAATACGGAGGATTTTTACCGATATTATCAAAATTACAAGCCGAAACAATTAATTTGATGCAATGATGACAACCTGTTTATGTTGACCACTTTTTGGTGTATTGGTTTTCTGAGTGTACATTTCCTGCATAAAATTCTCTGAATAGTGACCACCTGTCTATTGTACAGTGACCAGTGTGTGTTGTCTTTTTTGCAATGTTTACATTGTCATTGTACTTTAAAAAGTAACCAGATAACAGATGAGTCGACCTTACTGTACATGTAGATAGTGACATTCAATTTCACAGCATTGCTACTCCTGAGGAGCTCTAAAAAAAGATTGATAGCAGTGCAAAGGAAGATGATACTTTTAGAATTTCTGATGGGGAAAGGAGATAATTGTGAAGAAAAAATTGAAACTGAGATGATTTCAGAACTGAATGTTTTGGAAATGTTCAACAGCTAGGTTAAAAAAAATATGATGTGTCAACTTGCACAGAAATTATAGATCATGTTGTTCAGATCGAAAAAAATCATTGAAAACATGATCATAAGAAGCAAAAAGCATTGAAACAAGGAAATCTTGATAAGTTTTTTTTCAAAAAAAAAATGTGTAATAAGGCAATAAATATACTGTATGTATTGTACATGGCCATGATGATTGTGTACTTTTTTGATTTTGTGGTTTTTTACTACATGTGTTACAGTCGACATGTATAAGTACAGTTTACATGCTCATTATTTTTAATTAAATCATGCATTCTTCGTATAATGACCGCCTTTGTACAGTGACCAACGCATTTTTTTTGGTCATTCTTAACAGGTTTTACTGTATAATGTTTCCTTCAGATTTTCCTGGTGATGTAATCACGAGGACACGTGCAGGGTTGGTTTGCATGATGATGTCTTTGAACATTGGCAGCCAGAAAAAGATGCACGCAACTCAACAATTGGCTAATCAAAAATTGTTCTCAGAATTTTATTCAACGGCAAAGTACTTTTACAGTAGTATATGCGCAAGAATGCTCCAGAAAGCTTCTTCATGAAGATGGAGTGATGCGTTTATCTTTATTTAAGGATAGATATGCATTTCCTCGAAGCGAATTATGGACACGCATTCGTTGAGGTTATTCCACGTGGGAAATGCGTGGAATTATCTCGAAGTTTTCTGATGCTTTCTTCTTTGTACATGGTGATTTTTCATCAATATCCATTATTTTCTTTAGCTTAACGACGAGCGTGGATATAGATGCCCCTAAGTGTATTCGTGCGTAACCCCGCCATCCAAAAAGGACTTTATGGACTTTTTAAATTGAATATTGTCGTATTCGATTACGACAATTCAAAATGGTCTCCATTTATACATTTCCAGTTTTTTTTTGTTCGTTTGCTTCTTCTTTTTTTGGAGTTCAAACGAATCTAACACCAGGATGGGTTTCATCTCATCACAGCAGTGTTACCAGATTTTCGCTCTTAATGACCATTAATGGAATGGAATTTGACATCACTGACTTTCAATGGAGTTTCACGTACAACAATGCGCTACGAATTTGTTCCTCATAGAAGTGCTGGATCGTTGCCATCCAGAATTTAAAACGAAATGTACTATACTTGAACTTCTAAATGAAATCTAAATACAGTATGTTTATAGGAAAAGAGAAAAATATATCAATGAAAAATACTCGTGTATTTTAAATATGTGTGAAATGCATTTATAAAGCCCACAAATATATTTTAAATTACATACAGTACATGCAAATACATGTATACATACAAGTAAATGTATGTTTGATAATGAATCGAAATTATTGAAAGTCATTTCAGAATGAGAAATCCCTTCGTTGTAAACGAGTTGAAATGTTTTTCTTATCATTTTGAGAAATGCATGTATATTTCAAATAGCGCTACATATTTTTGTTTTATAAAAACCTTTACATTTCGAATTGCTTCGAACAGTCACATCTCTTTTTCTTTCAACATTTCTGGAAGCAAGTTAGATTGACTCAAAAAAATAAGCTGCACGGTGTATATTTTCTAAGTAATAGCTATACGTCAGTGATCAAAGGCAAATTGACGTTAGTTTTTCTTAGCTCGATAATATCAGTGACATTTCATAAGATGTTTTTGGAAAAATAGCTAGTCGACTAAAAAGCTTTTTTATTGTTTTCCGGAGTTTACACGAAATGGCTTTGGCCCAAAGCATTATAGGCTATTTCTGGACAGATTTCATGGAGCTTGATTAGTTCGCTAACGGCCTCGCATTTGAAAATATGCCTTTGGCAACCCCGGGGCTCAGAAATTCAACCACTTGCGGATTTTTTGGCATGTTTATGAAACCCTTTTGTGCGTTCCCGGGAGGTCATTTTGTTCGAGCGACAATGGGTCGTCGTTTGCGACAAGAGATCACGGAAGAATGAATGGTTCCACAACGATCAGTTCGTTAATAACGGCCACTACAATGGTTTCAAATACAAAGAGTAAGGACAGTTTGCGCCCTGTTGGCCCCAGAATGGCTCATCCGAATCGCGCAACTAGATGGCTGCTCCAGCTCATAGCGAGGGTACCATTGTGGCCCGACAGGGGGCGCGTTGACACGACTTTCTTCAAATTGGATTTCCGAAATTATTGCTTGACATGACCTCAACTTTCTGCAGAAAGCTTTCCGGATAAATTTACTTTGGTTTATATGTTAATATAGTGTATAAAGTTTGCATTTTATATATAAACAAGCCGTAAAACCCGGCTTTGCCCGGGCTGTACTCCGATAATGAAGCAGACTTCTACGAAAATATCCAGAAAAACGGCAAACAATAGCATCATCGGACATCTTTTTTGAAGATTTAATCGGACATTTTCAGGTCATTTAATCGGACATTATACTGAAGATTTAATCGGACATTATACTGAAGATTTAATCGGACGTTATATAGCAGATATAATTGGACAATATATTAATTATTTAATCGTACAATAAACATGTTATTTAAGTGGTCGGAACAAATCAATTAGAAAGTACAATAACACGACCAAAAACGTTTTATCTTTCAAAAAAAAAAAAAAAAAAAATTGACTGCACACGTGATTTTTTTACTTTATATCACATGTAACTAATTGTGATTTTTCATGTTCTATTAAAGCTTGAAGAATGCCACATGGTGGCGAAACATCGTTTCTTTTGAAAGATAAAACGTTTTTGGTCGTGTTATTGTTCTTTCTAATTAATCGTACAATTTCAGGACATTTAATCGGAATTTATATATATATTGAAGACTCAATCGGACATTTTCAGGTCATTTAATCGGACATTTTTCTAAAGGTTTAATCGGAATTTTTTTAAGATTTAATCGAACATTTGCAGGTCGTTTAATCGGACATTATATCGAAGATTTAATAGGACATTTTTTGATGATTTAATCGGACATTTTTTGAAAATTTATTGAATACATTATAAATTTCCAGCCAACCTGCCACATACATACAAATCCATATTCATACATTCTGTTCTTTATATATATATATATATAAATCTTCATTGTGCAATTTTTTATTTCAAATATAATGCACGATATTCCGAAATTATCCTCGATGTTTTTTAAAAAGTAAATCTGGCAATAATTTTTTTTATCAATAAAAGTTTCGTTCAAGAGAGCCGAACAATGGACGTCAAATCGTTATAGTTGAAGCCCTTGGAATACCTTTGGAATCGATGCTACTGTAATTGTACTTGTAGAAATCGATGGAATCACTTACTGGGTGTATAAAAAACTCGACTACATGTTTACAGTTTGAATTCTATTTTAAAAAATTGAATGAACTACCCCGTAAAATCCATTACCAGATTCCGATGACAGCATTGCCGCAATCAGCATGTTCTGCATATATATCCCCAGGAGTTTGTCAACTTGAAGTCTTCCTAGGAATGGCTGCGACAGAAGGATATTTAGAAAGATTTCGAGAATGAGAATGAGAATGGAAACATTCGGATTATTTTTCTCTTCAAAACCACGTTTTACTTTTCAATTTTCTTGGTTGCATCATGTCGACCCCGTCATTTTTGAGGCGAGGATGACCGACCTGTGCAGGAAATGGAGAAAATCCGCGCAGGTCACATATCGGTAAACGGAAATAACTCTGGGGGGGATCTTCGACATGAGTGATGCATCTCATTTCCTAGCGGAATATGGTTGCGACGTTGACATTTCAACGGTAATTTTGTGGAAATCTGCATTGGCCCCGCACTGACAGAGGCTGTAATCCGAAGCATCCTTGTCCCACATAGGCCAATCTCATCTCCACTCGCGCCATAATTTCAGAACAATTTTACGATTATCGATCGCAACTTCACACTGGCGATAATCCGTTGACATTGCGAAACAATAATTAACGCAATACGATTTATGACAGCTGTTCGCACCGAGTGTTTGCTCAGGGATTAAGGAGGGTTCAAACTCAAGAGCCATCCTATAGTTATCGATTGCCGCAAAGTGGAATATGAAACAATAGCGATCTGCGAGATGATTCAAATTTTTTCTTTCACATAAACTTTGGCTTCAGGATTAGCGCATCAGGTTCTTTCGTTGCTATTGATCGTCTATAGTGAGACTGAAGAGTATGGGGAAAGAGCAACGACTGAAATACGGCGAAATTCCCCGAAACTCCAACGCGAGCATGGGATCCAGGCTGGAGAACTTGCTGATGAGGTTAGGTCGACCTGGTCAGCTGCAAGTGCTGGCCAGTTTTTTCCTCATATTTAGCTTCATGCATAGCATTGCCATGAATTATTGCATGTCCTTTATCACCATGGCCCCATCGCACCATTGCAAGGTAAGCCAACTCGGTGACTCGGTGCAATAGATGCGTTGCAGTCCATCATGTCAGGGCGAGCGCGTTCCAGAAATACCTTTTAGCGGAAGTAATGCATCGCTCAATTCCGGAAGTCGCAAATATATTGCCGGCTATAACTGCGCGTTCAGAGCCATTTTGTCGAAGCCATTTGTTTATGCATTGACCCAACTATTTCAAAATAAATTATTTGCCTCAAATTCTTCATGGGCGTTTACATTATAATGCTGTTCTGTATTTGCAAATTCTTAGTCATTGAGAAAAACTTGGCGGATGGACATAAGCATTTATAATATGAAATCATGTATCAGAGATGAACCGTCATGCATTCCCGCTGTAAGAAAAATGACTTAATAAAAACAATGTTAGGTAGAAAACTTTTGGTTGGCGGCATGTGGCAGTTTTGTGCTCAATGTCAGGACACTTTGACACAAGCACCGTTTGTGGCCTGGAGGATATCTAGTCGATATTTCATTTCTCTCTATGTTTTCGTCAACATCTCTCTTCGGGGATCGTCGCAATATCATCTAGTCTTCTCTTCTTCAATGTTTCAATATATCACGGGATGGAGATGTATAGATTCTATCCGCAACTTCACCCATCTAGGCAGAAGTCACGAGGGATTATGTCCGACAACCGTGGAGGCCATGAAGTTGGACACGCTTACTTAATCAGTAATTGGAACAATTCGCGAACAATTAATCCCCAAAGTGGTGGCGCACCATGTAGTTGGAAAACCAACAAGGTTGAATTCCCTCCAGCCAAGAACCAATGTTGCTTCTGGATGCGAGCACAAAGAATGCTGATGTCAGTGTGCTAGATGGCGCCACTGCATGCGTTATGCTAGGTGAAACATTCCGCGTAAAATCTTAATTGCACATGAGCATTAGCATCTCATGATGAGTGCAAGACCCGTGTTTACGGTACATAGGCTGCATACAATCGATGACTACACTTTTGACCAATAGTGATCTGTGTGCCACCATGTGTCTTAAAAATCTGCTTTCAAATTTCCTTGCTTTTTATAAGCACTTCTTGTAAGCTCAGCCAGGCTCGGTTAAGCTTCCTTTGTGTGTGCCCTCAATTAAAAGCATGCCGTATTCTTATCCCGCTTGGTGGCGCTAGTGCACGCAGAGTGGTAAGCGCCTGCAATAAGCATTCTTTGTGCTCGCACCCTCTGGGTGTACGCCACCTACAGTATGTTGTTTCACTGTTCGCGCAATCCTCACGATTTACCTGAAACATGTCGCCAACCACACGTTGATAGCTAACGTATTTTTTTATTAAATAAGTTTTCTTATTGAAGGGAAGACTTCGTGTGTGCCCTGGATAGAATTGAGGCACATCATTACTGTACATCCATCGTAAAAAAACCAACAAATAGTGATAAAAAACGTGTGAATACAATGCTGACCTTTCTTCGCATTGTTCATCTTTATTTTATGTCCATTTTTACCTTTTCATATGATATGTGCAGTAATTCAACGTACTTAAAGGCTCCTGCTGTACATTATCAATAATCAATATTATATGCAATGCATTTCCAAATGTGGGACATGCAGAATTTTGGTAACGATTGTTTTAAAAATACGTCGGTTGTCTTGTTTAGCTTCCAGAAACCTGGGAATGGCCCAACAACATGTCCATCCCTCAGTACAACACGTCAAGCGGGGCGATAATCTTCGAGGAATGCAAAATTTACAAAGATCCGCTTAATCAGAGTCTGGGTTATGAGGATTGTCCAGGCGGAGAATCTGAGTTTCTGTACAAAGATGGTGCACGAGATTCCGTGGTGACTGAGGTGAGCCTTATTGGGTGAGCCTCCATTTTGGGTGATAAAATGTGGCGACGTCCAACGACGATGACATCTTTGGATATATGAGCGATCAACTTTGCCAGCCACCATGGCACTTTCTTGGTCCATTGTAAATGGGGAAGAACTATGGAGAACAAATATATAGCTTTCTCAACATTCCACTCATGCTTACTAAGGCATGGCAAATTGTTGCTGATACATTGTATTCCATTGCAGTGGGGGCTAGTATGCGACAAGAAATACCTGGTTAGGATCTTCCAGACCTGTTATTTCGTCGGAGTTATGCTAGGTGGCTTTTGCTGCGGATTCGTGGCCGACAGATATGGGCGGAAGTGGACGTGGGTTGTTTCTACAGCAGCGGAAGCCACGCTGGGAATAACTACCGCATTTGTTCCCAGTTTCGAAGCTTGTTGCATTCTGCTTTTCCTGAGAGGAATATTCGTTCAAGTAGGTTGGTCGCACAAATGCCTTTGGTAAGAAGTGCACAGCAACTTCCTAACTAAGCATTTCAACTTTTTTGAATCAAGAGTGAAAACACGTCTTGCTACACGTTGGTGATGGAAATGTTCCCGTCGAAGTACCGCACCAAGGCAGGGATTCTGACGCTGTCGGTGCCAGCCCTCAGCCTGGGTTTCGCCAATCTATTGGCCTATTTCATCACCGAGTGGCGCTACCAGCTCCTGGCCCACAGCTTGGCCCCTATCGTCAGTCTGGTTGGGATTAGGTGGGTGTTCTTGGTAGTGGAATAAGGTCATGTTTCTGCAAAATATTGGAAGCCTCCTGAGATGGCTCTTAAAGTGCCAACATTTGCATACCTTTCAAGGAATCACTCCAGATCCATCCGTTAGTCAAATACTGCTCTCGAAAAAGAGCTTCTGGTAACTATGGATGGCAGTGGATGCAGCCCGTTTTTCAGAGTGATCCCAATAACCCCGGCACGCACACTTCGGGCCATGCAAATAAAACTGAGCACTAAGTTTAATTCACGGTTTGGTGTGAAGAAACTTTGAAATTATATACAAAGGTCGAGGCGAGAATCGTACTGAGAGTTTCAGCTCGAAGTAAAAAGTACTAGCTTTTTGCCCCCATTTCAAGGAGTAAAATTGTAGTTGATTCTGAAAAAAATTGACTAAAATCTCCACAAATAAGTGGAATAAAAGGTGTATTCTTATTTCGGAAAATTACAAACATAAGCTACATACCTCTGATCATTGGCTTTGAAGTAGGAGTTAGACTGTATGAGCTCATTCCTGGTACATGTATACTGGAAACTTTTTTGCTTCTGTCCTTATGTTAGAAGAAATAATTTTAAGTGTACACTTTATAATTTAATTTTAACAGCATTACGCAATTTTCGAAAAAAAGAAACATTTGGCTAAACATTTTACATGTATATGCTTCAATATAATGTACAATTTTCGGACGAAAAGCTTTTCGATTTCGTTTTTATACGAAACGAAATAAAATGCCCTACAAGTTTAAAAACTTTTATTTAGTTTTAAATAGAAAGGAATCAAAAGACTTCCATCCAATTATCGAACAAAGCTTTTCGTCATTTCGCTCAACGTCCAAAAATTTTATATTAAAGTATTTTCTCAATGTCTGAACCGAAATTTAATAAGCATTTACTCAATGACTGAGTCGAAAGGAATCCATAAACATCTTTTCAATGTCTGAAAAGAAATCTAAAAGTATAGATACAAACAATGAAGCAAAACAATACGCTCAGTTTAATTTACACGGCTCGTGCTTGGGTTAAAAATCTGTGGAAATAAGACCTTGATTGAAATATTTGGGCTCAAATCTTTATTCCACACGAATTCTGTACCTATAATTTCTGGATGCTTTATCAAGGTACGTTAAGGAATCCCTCCGCTGGATGCTGTCCCAGCAAAGGGTCCAACAAGCCCTCATCACTACCCAACAAGTGGCAAAATACAATCACATTTTTCTACCCAAAAGCCTGGAATCCGACTTGAATGCGATTGCCGAAGACATTCGGTCGACCCGAAATTCGGACAGGAAACAAACCGTGATGGATCTTTTGAAGCAGCCGTTTCTAAGATGGATCTGTTTAATCATGTGCTTCAACATGTAAGGGTCGAAGGCCTGTAAAAACGTCTTTTTTTTGCTCTTACGATTAGCAATTAGTCGCTTTTTGCCACTGGGCAACTTCATTAACGTGATAGAGGCTGACAAGTGCCAGGATAAGACTGATTGTTGCAGATCTTAAAAGCACCGAAAAGAGATTTGTTTGGCCAGAAATCTCCATTTTCTTTCTATACTAGCTAAAACTCATTGGCCAAAATGTTCCTTTTTAAAGGTTTTTGGCTCAAACTTCGTTGTACGGATTCAATTTTCTAATCAATGACATTGGCGGAAACGTGTACGTCAATTTTACCATCGTTGCAGTCTTGGATTTTATCTTGCGAGGAACATCTTACTTCACCGTCGAAAAGTAAGTCGAGCATAAGCTTTTACTTCATAAATTTGAGCATCGAGTATTTACAATAAAATAATGAAGAAAAAATGCTCCGACTTTTGAGGTTCGTTGTACTTATTTTATGAAATCGTTTTCGGGTTTTAATATTTGTCTCAAAAGCGAATAATTAACTCTTATCTTGATGGAGTGACTGACATCATACGACTCGATCCAATTTCGGTTATGCAAATTGCACGCGAATCATTATAAGTTTGACGAGGAAAGAATATTTTGAATATTTTGTTCTACTGATATTAAGTGCAGGCAACATTAGGATTTGATACAAAAATTTAAATATTGCTTTGAAGTGACTCCTTGTATCAAACAAAAATGATGATAATTTTGAGTATGAATGTAGATATGAAAACAAGTAAATGTTGCGTTCGCCTGGCATTTGTTGAAGTAATTTTTTTTTTATCAGATTCAATTTTATCTTTCAAGCTGTTTTTCAGAAACGATAAATTATTACAAATCTTCATCGAAGCAAAAACAAAAATGGGAAAATGTGCTCTGAAAGGAGTTAACTTTGACTTAAAAAAAGGAAGAATCTTTATCTAAATTAGTCAAGCTCCAAAATCATCGTGTATAAAAGCCAGATATTCGATGCGTATTCAAAATAATGTCTTAAAATACATTTATCTAGGATTGGGCGCACCATGACAACAGCCATTTCCTTGCTGACGGTCGGAGCCATGAACCTCATTTTCACTCTAGCGAAAACCTATCAAGGTATAAAGCCTACCAAAATAGGCTTTCACGAATTTCGAGAAATTTTCCTTAAAAGAAGATGACTGTCCGAATTTCTTCCAGCCAATTACGCCAGTCTGGCCATGTTGTCCCTGATAGTGAGCATCATCGGCAGAGTGTTCAACGGCCAGTTCTTCTGCGCTGCCATCATGCAGGCTAGCGAAATCTTTCCCACCACCGTTCGGTAATTACGATCTTGGGGCAATAATCTGGGTGCCAATTAACGAATCTTGCATTAATTCGCGACAATTGGCAAAATGCAGATCCACAGCGTCTGGGGTCCTTGTCGCCTCCGGGAGGATCGGCTTGCTTCTACTTCCAGGGATCCTTCTGCTGGTGAGATTGAAATTAGTGATAAGATAGTATGCCATTGAGCAACCTGATCTTAGCTTCTGCTTTTCCAGGAATGGTAATTACCATTTAATTAGAACATTCTCACTCTGCACCTTGTGCCTGGGAGGCAATTGATACAGCGCTTAATGAAAACTTTACTGCTGCTTGCAGATTGGGGAGAAGCCATTAGAATCTTAAGATGCTTTTTAGATGCCACTTTTTTCTGATTGTTGATTTTCCTTGGTTTTAAACGCCAGCCTAGCAAGCACGGAAATTGCGAACAATGTGTAGATAAATGTCTTTTGGAAAGATGACTTCGAAAGACCAAATCGCTTCTTCGAATCTCAAACTAAACTCCGCAAAATCCTTGCTTTATCTGTAATTTAAACAAGCTGGTGCGATTGTTTGTTCTTGGAAATGTGGGAATGTTTCGAAGATAGTTTTAAGCATGAAACCAAATATTTGAAATAGAAATACTATATTTGTCTGTAAATAACGAAGGGGAAGAAACTAGGATTTAAGACTTTCAAATTCCTATATTTTCCGTGCTTTAACTTGAAATTAATTAAAAATATCAGTTCAATGGAGTTTCAAAACGATCCATTGAGGGTGCAATCCATGCAACGGGTACAAATGAAGTTTTTGATTTATTTAACAATGATGCCTCTGTACAGGAAGTTAAGTTGAGTCCATAAAACTATTTTCGCCATAATTCCTGTAGAGATTGGATAGCCTACTGATTATCCCTGTAGAGCTCATATGCTTTTTTAACATTGGCTCAATTTGCCTACTATTTTTTCATGTCCTTACTCAAATAACAGTTTACTCTCAGGGAATGTATAGAAATCATACAATATCTACATGTAAACTAGTTTCGTATGGGATTTCAATCGACTCGCGTTTTTGCAAACCTATAGAGATCCATTAAAAATAACAATAAAATGTGGCCTCATTGTTTGGTTACAACCATTTGTTTGGCATCTAAAAATCAATAACAATACAGTCATTTTATTTTATTTTTTAAATTTACAATAACCTCTTATTTTATACCAATTTAGACAAAACACAGAACGATCTCGAATCTTACAAACCAATACTTTTGGGTCAAGTGATGTGAACTTCGGTTGTCAAGGCAATTTATTTTCTCTTCTTCTCTTTTTTGAAATCCATTCAATTTAAGGAACTTTCCCGTTCGGAAAGGAAAACAGTAAAAAAATACAGTACACTGTACGTAAAATTTTGAGTTCGTAAAAAAGAAGTAATGTGTACTTTTAGTTCGTTACTTGGAGCAAATACATTACAAAAAATTCATCGGGTGAACATGTCCAAGTTTTTAATTATCACAAATGTTCAGTGTAAGATCAACGTGTCACATGACACCGGCCCATAAAAGCTGAAATGTGTCTCCATCAATGCTATTCACAGCAGTTCGCTTACTCGAGCACACAAAACGCTTTCTGCTACATAGACGCCATTTTGGATACTGGGTTCTGCTGCCATGCACCTGGGTGTTTAAAGCAAAGTTTACAAGTGAACGTATTAAACTTGGACGTGTGTTATTTAATACTATATCTGCAATACTTTGTACTGTATGTATTTTTTAAACCCGATGACTTTTTGTAATAATTACCCTGTATTATGCAATATTTTTTGGGACTAACCTAATAGTTAGTGAAAACGTTGTTTTTTAAATGAGAAGTGCGTTAAAAACACAAGTCGATTGAACTTCCACAAGGTATATATATATTACTTTAGAAAATAAATGATTTAGATTTCTTGAATAGACTAAACATTTTCCCCGCTTACGTTCCTAACTTCCGGAATATTAACCATCGTAGATACAGTCTATAAGCAGGAATTGCGTTCTTCCAGCGCTTTCTCATAAATCCCAACAAAGATTAAAGCCAGCGAAAGAGGCTGACTAACTGTTATTTACGAGAATGGAAAGAGAGAACACTTTTTTGGAACAATTTTGTTGTTTTTGCAGGGAGATTACGTGTGGAAGCAAATGCCCTTCTTAGTGTTTGGCGTTGGTTGCATCGTTGGAGGTCTCCTGACTTTCTTCCTACCGGAAACGCAAGGCATTAGCATTCCGAATACCGTCGAGGAGGCATGCCGCTTGCGCAACCGAAAATTAATAGATCGAAAAGGAGCAAATATCGAAGAAATGAAAACCGAGATGCCCATGCTTGAGGATGACCTCTTGACCCCTCCCACCAACTTAATAATTACTGCCTGAAAAATGAAAATGAAAATTTCTGAAAATGTTATATAGTCTCGAGACGATTTCTTCTGAAAAAAAGCACTGCCATATACTGTACCTCTTGACATTTTACTTACCATATCTATAATAACATAATGTCCACGCAAGTTTTTCAACGAATGACGATATAATGATAAAATATGAATTTCGATTTAATAATAATTTAAAGCAAATTAATTTAAAGCTCTGTCATATGCATGCATGTGCTATGCATTTTAATGAAACTTCTAACACGTCTCACTTTACACACTGTAAACAGTATTTTTAAGTTTCGTAAAAAGCTGCGTTGCCCAGCTCCGCCTGGTCCTGCTTGTGACAAAACATATTGTTACACAACCCCTTGCATTGCCTACTGGGATCTAAAAAGTGCGCTTTTGCAACAGATGGCGTTGGAGAACGCTGCAACGTACTCCACCTGATGGCTAGCAATTAAGTCTAAGGGTGAGAACACAAAGAATGCTTACTTTCGACGTGATTCTTTCGGGTACGAACACAACAAAACTTCTAGGAAAGAATGATACTTTTTTTTACCACTAGCGCCAACCAGCATGCAAATATTGGTAATGCATTTAAATTACCAATGGTTTGCCCGCTGGTTGGCGCTAGTGGTAAAAAAATTATCATTTTAATTTAAAAGTTTTGTTGTGTTTCTGGCCTTCAGCTTCTTTTGTGCTTGTTTTCAGCTTCTTTTTTCTAGCTTTGGAATGCGCAATGAACGCTGATATCAGCGTGATGGTCAAGTGTGCTTGGTGGCGCCACTGCATGCGTTATGCTATAGGCGAAACATTCCGCGGAAAAACCTTCCACATGTGCCTTAGCATCTCATGATGAGACTGAGTGCAGGACACGTTGTTACGGTACATATAGGCGGCATACAATCGATGGCTACACTTTTGACCAATAGTGATCTGCGTGCAACTCTGTGTCGTACAAATCTGCTTTCAGATATCCAATATCTTATCAGCGCTTCTCGTAAGCTCAGCCTGGCTAGGCTAAGCTTTCTTTGGGTGCGCTATCATTTAACACGCATGCCGCATTCTTATCCCGCTTGGTGGCGCTAGTGTACGCCGAGTGGTAAGCGCCTGCAATATTATAAACATTCAGTGTGTTCTCACCTCTAGGCAAGGAACTTCCACCAACGCTATCTGCTGGATATAAATTACAATATGCGTTTAATCCAAACGTGGTGAACCCTGCAGCGCCGTCTGGTGACACAACGTGTCGCTCCCTATCTTTCAGAAAATGTATATTAAGCACGATGGTTGTTGAGGCTGCATTTGACGATAGATGCGCTCCAACTCTTTTATCTCTTTGATCATATTTTGAAATTGCTCCGGCTGTTCTCTTCCCGCGAACATAGCTCACGAGCATAATTAAAATCAAAGGTATGACCTTTTATTTCGCTTTTGATACGGGTATGTCCTGCAGGTCTTATAAAAAGGGAGGAGGAGGCTCGCCTTTTTCAATCCCCGACTCGTTGGGCCAGGGGCGATTGCGCGACGAATTTCCACTTAAAAGGCAAACTCAATCAACGTCGTTTATGATTAAGAGGGATTTCTATTCCCTGGACTGAAAATCTAATGCCGGCAAATATTGATTTCATCAATGTCTAACATTTCTTTACTTTTACTTGGGCTCGGTGTCGAGATAAGGCATTTGTTACTATTTATATGCTACGCCACTATCTGCGAGCGAGTGGCTGCGATAATTGAGCGGGGCAATAAAACGAATTCCCAGGAGCCTGGAACGGGCTTTTGCAGAAAATTGAGCGAGGACATAGACGGAAAGGTTTTTATTGGAGGGCCCCTAAACGACGGAAGTGAGCGCTTAATCGCGGGATGGGATTTCCTCGATGTGAAGCACGCTCCTGCAAAACTACGAGAGGCCATCACGATTTTTGTCGCGCATTTGCAGTCAGCGCGCGTCACATGACACAAATAGCGGTATTTTGTGCTCGGTTTCCGGTCTAGCCTAGCCTTCCGGCATATCTAACTGACCGTCACGAATCGCCGGTTCTGGAAAGTATACGTTGGGCTCTGAAAATTCAACCAGAAATTCGAAATGTCCGAAAAACTAGATTTCTACTGCTATTCCAGGTGCAGCTGTCGTTCGTGTATTAATAGCTGGACATTTAGTCGGTATTTCAAGATTGTCGACTTTTGAATAAGAAAACTGGACATGGCTTCTTGATTCGTACAATATTGATCGAACGTATATCGATCTACCCCTCGCGTAGTACACTGCCCAACTTAGGATTATGTATCTTATTTTCTATAAGGTGGATAGGGAATTTTTCTGTATTTTCTATTTTTGAGATTGCACGCATGTCGAGTGATAAGTCGAAATAAAATTGAATATGACGTGGTTTTCGTTTGTTTTTTTATTCAAAATCTTGTTTGACTAGGAATCGTGTAAGCATCGTAGATCTTGTTGTACTTGTCAACCAAAAATGGAGCTCTTGGAAGCCATTTATAAAGTCAATATGCGCAATGATAAGAATTCTGAAGCTATCTTTTTAAATTTTTATTTCCGTATTATATCAAAATAAACCTTTTTCTCCCCTATACATTGCGCTCGTACGATAAGTTGTTTGAATTATCATTGAAGGGTATTTAACCATACATATTCACATCTACTTGGTACAAAAAAGGGGAAAGGATCTTATTTTTATGTGCTATTTTTAATTTATTAAAGTTGATATCTAATGTTTAAAAGTTAATTGAAATGTTTTTATTTTTCAAAAAAAAATATTATTCTGCAGCAGGAATGATCACGATGAATGATGATTGTCAGATGTAATCATGTTTGTCGCATAGATCATCTTAATTCTGTAATTTTAAAGTATAGCAGACATATACATATCTGATTATTAAGAGCATAATTCATTGCAATGACTCCTGTGGGTCTATTAATAAGTGACCTTAACAAAAATTACTGCGCGCCATCTACAGTTTGTTCTCTTGTAAACAACAGGAATGATCATGATGAATGATGATTGTCAGATGTAAGCATGTATGTCGCATAGAACATCTTGATTCTGTAATTTTAAGTAGCAGACATATACATGTTTGATTATTAAGAGCATATTTCAGTGCATGCAATGACTCCTATGGGAATATTATAAGTGACCTTAACAAAAAATTACTGCGCCATCAACAGTTTGTTCTGTTATGAACAACAAGATTAATCTCACAAAAACGGCGCATGTAAAGATGGACTGATCACATCTGAAGTAACACCTTCAAAGTTGGCAGCGCCATCTACGACCCGTTTTAGATACTTGTGAGTATACAGAAGAGTTCCTTCAACAAGGGCTCTGAAGAGCGCCTTTCTGGAAGGCATACGAGTCCACATCTGTTCAACATGGATGAAGTCAATTATGGACATCCCCTGCGCCAGGATCGAACGCCTTTAAATTGAAAAAAATCAGCAATTCCCTACGTCAAAGACTTCCTCGTTAACTATTTCCTGGATGGTTGCGTGGCTTGCATTTTCTCATGAATCCATCTAGCCAATTGTTTGAAATCGTAATCGACGATTAAATCGCAATTCGTCTCCATTGCGCAACCCAGTGACGTAGCAGAACTCAAACCAGCGTAATCAAGGCTCGTTGTGCTATTGAGCACTTAATCAGAGATTAAGCTCAGACTCGAGGGCAACGCTTAAACGCGTGGCTACAACAATGGCAGTTCCCAATTAGGTCAATCCATAGAGCTTAACCCGGATTAAGCAAGATGGGCGCCATAGAGCAATCACGTGTAATCCTGGCTGGAACGGCCCCAGGGGATGTACTCGTACACTCCAGGGTCTTCCTCGGCTGAGCTGAGCACAACCTGTAGAGGGGCTTCTTGAGTTTGCTGGAAAAATCAACCTAATTTTAGTAGCGATAGCCCAGAGGTGGCTAACCTTGTATCTGCGATATTTACTTGGAGCGTCAATATTGACAGGAACGAAAGTTAAGGAAAACATATTTTCGCCTTCGTGTCCTGTGGTGAAGACCTGAAGTCAAGCTGAGCGACCGACAGTTGGTGAAATTGCAAAAGAGAAACCCTCGAAAAGTCCACGGAATTCTGAAATATCCAAAAGCGAAATGTCGACGAAATTGGAAGAACTTTTGCTGAAGTTGGGACGCCCAGGACGCTTGCAATGTATCGCCAGTTTCTTCCTAATCTTCAGTTTTATGCACGGAATTGCGATGAATTATTTCATCTCGTTTATCACCATGACACCATCCCATCACTGCAAGGTAAGCAGTTTGAGAAAAAAAAGCAAGCCAAAAATAGGCCAAAACCTGCATTATCGTATTTAGACCAACTTGAATGAATTCAACAAGTACATGTCAGGACGTCACATTGTTTCATTACGTTTTGCATGAAAACCTCTGAGAACGGAGCATTTCCTTGCATCTTGGAAATATAGTGTTTAGTTTCGAGAATATAGGATGAGAAAAATTTTAAAAAAAGTGTTAAAATAAGGTTAGACAGTTGTATGAAAGGATCAAGATTGATCACACAGCTTTGCCCGAAAACATCAGTATGACCAGTGCATGACACGTACGCTATCGAGGTTATTACTCTTCAATGTAACATTTTTAAAAGCAAATTAATTCGTAATCCCACGTCTAAAATATATCTGTGGAAATGCATTGCGGAGCAATGATTGGACTATACGTGGGAATTCAAAATGCATACAGTATATTAAAATATATACGTTATACATGTATAAAGTACATAGTAATGCATTGCAGTTAAGTGTTTTGCGAAATGTTAATTAATTATAATAAGAAAATATCTAGTACATGCACATGTGTTGATGTGGTTTGAAAAATAATATTTCGGTCAATATATCTTTAAATATATTAATGAGTTTTAAAACTCATTCAAAGATATAATGACCGAAATATTATTTATACTTTCCAAGACACTTAACTGCAATGCAAAAATATCTAGTACGACATGTAATTATGTGGTTAGTATATTTGAATATATTAATGAGTTTTAAAACTCATTCAAAGATATAATGACC
>JAQGBX010002612.1:0-19821 GCA_034698745.1 Megaphyllum sjaelandicum | reverse complement strand
AAACCATGGTCTTTTATTCGAATAGAAGACCATGCTCAATTTGTAGACCATGGTATTCTACTCGGATCTTTACGGTATGATAATTATAACAACACTTATATTTGACTTAGGGATTTCAGTACAGCATTAAGCATATTTTACACGTGTTTTTAATACTGTTCACAGATGAGGATATAATTAAAGTACCCCATGAAATGCTCTCCTTCGACTCGTGAAGTTTTTTCATCCGAGTTACACGATGTCTTCGGAAGTAAACTTGTAGCATTATTTTTGAAATCCTTGGATAAGGAACTCAGGCTGTTAGTAACCACACTCACGGAAAGCGAAACTTTTTCTTGAAAGTCTTTATCATAAGTAGAAGTTTTATCAAATTTTATTCCTAAAATTCATGAAAATACATTGTCATAAGAACTTGACAAAAAAACACGAAATCTTAGCTTCACACAGTGTAAAGGGTATTTTTATTTGATGATTCGACTTATTGAAGTGACAAATTTTGAAAAATTTATTCTTTGACATTGCTAAGGTGGACTGATAACCACTTTAAATCGTAGCGAAATACCGTATTTAGTTATGCTACATTGCATGTAGCATAATGATGCATTAATTAAAGTTACTTTAAACTGCTAAAAATGTGTTTTGATTTATCACAAATACTTCACCTTTTTTGGTTTTATCGAAAATTACTGAGTTAGGGTTTTATGGAATACTTTATCATAAAGGTGTTTCAGGATACCGTCGAAGGTGCTTAAATTTTTTCCAAAAAAAATTGGAGTTTCCTGTTTCAAAAACCAAGTTTCAGTGTAAGTTTTCTTTGTGTGTATGTTCAAAAATACATATTTTCATCATTACTTCCTAGAGTGCAGTTTAAAAGCATTGAAAAAATACAAAAACGATACCTATAGTTCCCACAGGGAATAAGCACTTGATGTTCCATGCATATTTGAATATACAATCACGAACAGTCAAATGAGGCAAGATCCACGCATAATTACTGCCAGTTAATCCCAAGTCTGCAGCAATTTCGAAGATGCGATTAGCCTCTTTGGACGTTGCATAAAGTAAGAAGATGTTGGTCTCAGTTTTGGATAAATCTCTCAAATGTTTATGCATTGTTTTATCGCTGCTAAGAGGATCCACTACAACTGTTGTCAGAAGTCTCAAACTAAAAAAAATGCAGAAACTGTAAATCTTATTATACCTAGTAGTACAATATATGACACCCTACAAAAGATATAATGGCTGTCATTGACATCGACACAAATAATTAATTTTTTTGCTACAGATTGGCTATGCCGTAGAAAGCCACGTACACCATTATTGATTTTCCTGTTATTGACTGGGACAACAATGTACACGTATTCTCCTCTTCATATGCAGCTAATTCAAAATTGTTTTGGTATACCTGGCCACTCGCTTTCTTGAACAATCAAGCAAATTAAAACATTACTAGGGAAAGTAACGTAGCCTACATTCTTGAGCTGCAAATCACAAATTCTCCTGAGTCGTTTTCTAATGTTGATATGGAAGCTGGCATATGTGATCATAACCAACTAATCATTGCCTAGTTCAGTCTTACCTTCGAAAATTCAATGCTTTGAAAAAATGTGTGGCGTTCTTATCGTAGCGCTCCTTGTGCGTCCGCTGCACCGCAATGCTTTGCTGCGTCACCCGGGTTTTGCCTTGCTGTCGGCAGGGCAACCGGACGACCGGAAGTTTTCCCGGTCGTCTCGTTCTTCTTGGTTTGGACTTCCCCTGTGCAGGACATGTCCGACCTCACCGTGTGTTCACTTTTCTTTTCAACACGTGGTGCTTTGGAAGTTTGCAGTTATTATTAATGTATAGTATTTCAATCTGTTTTATATTTATGACGCGTAATTAAAGTAAGTTTAAAACTACTACGGATTCGACTTAAGTTCCTAAAAATGTTTTACTAGTTTTATAAGGCGGACTAGGTTCGCCTAAGAGAATTTGTTAGTACTAACCTGCACATGCAAATGGAAGACGTTTTGCAAAGGAGCGTTAACTGTAACTGGGGGACATTTAAATGGTTCATGATATTTGTATAGATTAAGTGCTCCAATATCTTACAAATTACAGAAGTCAGAGATATGGGGCGATAATTGGCTGGATCTAACTCGGAACCAGATTTAAAAATGGGACAAATGCATGCATCCTTTTATTCCTGTGGAACTGTTCCAGAATCTAAAGAATGTTGAAACAGGTCAGTTAAGAATGGAGTTATTTCGTGGGATAATTCTTTTAGAACTCTAGGTGAGAGTTTGTCTGGTCCTGATGATTTATTTTCATTAAGGGATAAAAGAAGATTAAGCACTCCACGTCCACTAACCACTATTTTTGGCATTAGATTGAATTTGAATTGTTCCTTTGAAGGGTATATGGTATAAAAGCAAGTATAGGTTTCCGAGGTAAGTTTTTCAAATAAACTTTTTAAACCAATGAAGTAACTTAGTTTTTAACAGTATAAATTTCGACGATAAACATTGTTCAAAACACTGCCTTGAATATCCGGATTTGCAAAATTCGCATCAACACTTGCCTTCTGTCAACGAGAAAAGATAAGACGCAGAGAAAGCTCAAGAATCATGCAGCAGAGCAATCAATCGACTCAAAGAAAACTCATAAGCAACGCTTGTTTCTTCAATTCAGTTCTTAATTGTATAAGTATGCAGTTGGCCGAATTCAGGAAAACTCATCGTCTCACAAAACCGTCGTTCATCGCGCTAGAGTTTCATCACTAAATTAATGAATGGATCAGAAATTACTTAGATGTATCATGTATTCAGTTGTAGCGAATCCATGCATTCACCACAATGTGGAAAATGAAAAGTAATTAATAACTAGGGCGTGCATATACTGTATACCGTAATTATAATTTAATTACAAGCTTTCTCAAATGAACGTCATAACTCACCTTGCCACCTCACCCTTAAATTCAAATGTATTGTCATACGCGAAATTGCAATTTGCTCGCTTTTGATTAGATATTGGAATGGAATTATTTTAATCAAAAATCAAAGCTGCATTTTCTTTAGAAATTTTCAATTCGAATTATGAATAATTCAAAACAGTGTTTAAACATCCATTCCAGTCTTTATTCGTTACATTCATCTCAGTCTTCATCACAGACAAAAATTCCAGCGCAGCCAATACATCATAACGAAGTACAGTAACGAAGTATAATGAATGGTCAATGCAAAAAGTGCAAATGTCATTTAAACTTCATCTCCTTGACAGTTGGACAGTCTGCGGTCGTCGTGGAGCCATGGAACTAAAATCCCATTGCAGCTTCTTCCATGCAGAATGGAAAACATGCAGAGTCGTTTTTGTAAAAAATCGCCCTCACTATAACTCGATTGGGAAATGAAAGGCGGACATAATTCAGCCAAGTTTTCCTTTTTAAAACGTCCTTTCTAGCCCATCATAAATCATATTTTTCAAATGTAAACTACTCCCGATGCATTACCCTCGTCGCAATAATCATTTTCGGAATCATTTTTCAACTGCGAAATAAAAGCTCGCGTGTCCGTTATATTCCTATACATGTCCGTCTTCGGTTGGCCACGGGCCATTTTTCTTGGCTACTCTCCAGCCATTCGCCAGAAGACAGTTATTCGGACATAACCATATGTCTACTTCATGATCGTAGCAGCCCTTAAAAGCGGCTCATTTTTATCTGATTCAGTGGATCACGTGGAATTAATAGCCTTTTATGCTGGGTCAGAGAACAGACGTACGACACACAAAAAAAGAACAGAAATCGGATTGGAAAAAAGCACCGTTACTGTTGCACTTCCTTTTCCTTAAGTTGGCTTTAACTTGGTCATTTTCCTCTTTTTTTCCCCCTTCTTTTTGGCGGTCGTTAACGCGGTAAGTAATTTTCAGCGACAGAAGGAGCCTCGACAACCCATGGCCCATTGGCCCCTTGTTCCGACTCCGTGAAAGTATGGCGCGTCGGAAGGATGACAGGAACAGGGTTGAGAAAAGCAGAAAGGAGCCACAAAATATATGGCGGAACACTGGCTCGTAAATCTGCTTTTAAAAGCAGCGCAGTACAGTACTTGTATAGTGCACTCTGTTGGCCCCGGCGTCACGTGGGCCATGCATTGCTGAAACTTGATGGACGATGGAATCATGAAAGAACCATGCTTGGATTTCCGAGAAAGGGATTGTCCACTTTACTCCAATTTCAACCACTGTTTCGCTATTTTTGTCAAAATGTTTTTTTAAAAGAATGTGTCGCTACAACTCTGTTGGCCCCGTGTCACGTGGGACATGCTTCGCTGATCTTAGATAGACGATGAAATTGCCTAAGAACCACTTTGAACTCCAATTTCAACCACCTTGGAAAACTTTTTTTGAACATATGGTCTGCTGACTTGGAAGACATGTCCATTTTTCTTTAACTTTTTTTCTGATTTCGTAAAAATGTTTTTTTAATATGATCGCCACAACTTTGAGTGTGCACAGCATCTAACAATATTTTCGCTTTTTTTTTCTTTTCGCCCATACAACTATTTATTTCATGTAAATTAATGTAATGGTCCTGTAGTTTCACGAGTCCAAGAGCAATGATATTACCGGTAGTGCTCTTGCGTGAACTGTTCAGCAAAGTATTACCACATTAATTTGAATTGAACCTAATGCTATCCTTGGATTTGAAAATGTGTTTCTTAATTAAAATGGTCAATTTCCGGTTTAATGAGGTACTCAGGCAAGCGAATCGAGCTCTATATTCAGTAAAAACGACATCTCTGAGGTTACCATAGTTTCGGATAAATAACAGTATTGTCACTTAATTTTACCACGCATTAAAACTTACTTTATCTCAAAATGAAAGCGTGGGATGTGTTATCAAATAGTACAGAAGTCATAAAACAAAGCATAAATGCATTTCATTTCTCCATGCTCATGAATATACCGGATCCTTCCAAAATAAATTATATCTGAAAGAATGTATCGTAAAATCCATTTTTTTTAGAGGGATAGCTAGAGAGAAGCTTTGCGAAAGTACTTTGGCAGTCTTGAAATATTATGTGGAAAATCGTGACGCTAATTGGTTATCGCTGTATGTTTACTTTAGTGCACGTGACTTCACGACTGTCAAAGTGCAATTCTTGAAGCTTTTGTCCGAGTTCCCGTAATATATTCCATGCGCAACGTATTCGACTATACAGTGTACAATAGTCATACTGTACGTTCACTTAAATCAGATATCGATTGGACCATGTCATTGTTTGGTGCAAATCATTCGTGGCGCTGGCGTCGACGTATTTATCGTCTCGCCATGCTGAAAACGTTTCCCTGTTGATGGCAAATTTTCGAAGATGCATGGTAAAAAGCACACACCAGAATGCCACAGGGGCATTACAAAACGATACGGGTGGGCTCGTGCATTTGCAAAAACAAATGGCGTGCCTTTCTGCGAGCCGATAAATACCTCGGGGTGATAAATTCATAAAAACAACAAGAATGACAGCATTCCGCTGCATGCTTTTTTCGGACAAAATGTGCCATTTTCTACGACAGAGATGTCTAGCCAGTGCTATGCAGCATGGCTAGTCGGTCGCCATGTATCATCACGGTAACAACCAGATATGCTGAAGGGATGGCTGAAATTGGGCGAACGTTGAAAGACTGCATGTGCTTGCATGTGCATAGACCATCCTCGAGTCTTGCAGAAGTGCACTTAAGCCAATGTTGTACAAAGAAATTTCCAATAAAGAGTTTGGA
This sequence comes from Megaphyllum sjaelandicum, assembly GCA_034698745.1. Taxonomy (NCBI): domain Eukaryota; kingdom Metazoa; phylum Arthropoda; class Diplopoda; order Julida; family Julidae; genus Megaphyllum; species Megaphyllum sjaelandicum. The sequence goes on along the minus strand of JAQGBX010002612.1, from coordinate 14,067 downwards.
AAACTTATAGCAATTAAAAATCTGGTTTGAAAGCATAACCAGATTCAAACCCGTTAAAAACAGGATAATAAAATGATAAAATTGGATTAAATAATTACCCTGACAAATAGATCTCTATACAGTCATGACATGTAGCAAAAGTTAAAGCCAGAGAAAAAAACGTAATAAATTGATGCCAAAGCCCAATTTCGACAGTGCGTTTTCTTAGAAATTTTTCCGATAGAGAAGATTACACTGCGTCGAAAAATCGCAGCTGCACAGAAGGCATCACAGATGGCGCTGATATTTTCAAATGGGAAGCCCATTGCAGGCATGCGGGCAATTTTACGAGGGGAGAAACGCGTCCCGGCTCATTTTCGACCTTAAAAAGTTACATAAAGACAACTTCGGAAACTGGCATAAGAAGATGTAATTATGTTTCATAAAACTCGTACATAGAAGCACGCAGTTTTCGCAAAACCACATCGACGAGAGCGAATGGCCGTTACGAGTTAGGGAATGAAGAAGTAACACTCGAGCTTAACCACAACAATTTTTAATTATAAAAAAACGGACGGTTTATTGCCGGAAAACGGTCTTGCATTTTCACGTTCGGTGGTTAAATGCGTTACGAAAACTTGATGAAAATGGCCCTGGCAGTCATTTTCTCAAACGCCTTCTGAAAAAAAAAACTAATTTTCTTACATCGTTAACCTCAAAAGAAAAACCTCATTAGATCGCAAACTGCGAGAGTTTAACAAGTAATCGCACCGAGATAAACCTTATTAACAATCACGATTGTCAGATTTTTTATTTCCATATTATGTGTGCACGTATCTCGGAGTAAAAGAGAGAAGGAGAGACTGGCTCGCAAAAAGGCAAAAGATGGAAGGTAAGCCAAAGTGGATATAGGAAAAAGAATGGATAAAAAACCAGTAAGAATGAAGATTGGCAGGTTTATGTCGAATTTTAAGGTTTTTTATGTCAGTAAAATCTCGCTTTTATGACGAGAAAAACCCGCCTATATTATTAAAGCGGACAGAAAACTGCTGCGTCGTTCATGTAAAACATTACAACCCTCCTGCGCCGCTTTATCTCAAAAACAAATCCGAAGGTTCTCCCGCAATAAAACTACCGTATAATTTTTATAATTAAAAATATTTCCCGACTTCTATAATAACTGTTTACCATTAAATATCCCCCGAAACGAAATTTCCGGAAGACATCTTCGGGAGCGTTTTTGATATCTCAATTTTATGGAAGGGAATAATGTACGAGCACCCTTACTTTCAACCAATCAGAGCTAACGAAAACACTTCGGAGTACAGACGCTGCAAGATGCCAATTATTAATGGCTGCACATTGCGGATAAACTAACCGCAAAAGTAACAACAAAAAAACCGTTGGGCATCATCGTGGGGGGAAACGTGCGTGAAAAACAATGGCAGCGATGTGTTACTTTTATATGCGTTTTAGCTAAAAATGGCTAATAGGATTTAGCTCGAATATTGACTATAATTTTCAAGAATAGTGAATAAACCATATTATCTGTTTAAATAAAGAAGGTGCATGTTTCGGGCGTTATGGATGGACGGATGCCTGCTTGGTTTCGGGGCAGCAGTTATACGGAGTCCCGTTAACATTGTTTTGTTTTGTACTTGATGACGCAAAACGCTACCACTCGATCGTTTCGTTCTATATATCGGTAAGAACAGCTCGGGCAATAGCCGGGCTTTCCAGTATATACTTAATGTGTACATTTTTAGTGCGGGATAAACATTGTATGCAGGTCATTTGAACGTCAACAATAAGTCGCCATGTCCAAAGTACAGGGATAACTATAGGGATAAATACATGCAGGTAAACTTACATGAAATAGGATTTCTAAAAAAAAACCTGACACCAATGCTTCCACGCGTCCGGTTGTTTCTTGTATAACATCGCCTAGCAAAGGGTCATTTCGACAGTGATCGCATCACTGTCTGACTACTGAAGCATGGTCACTTGCAATAACTCGGTCACTTTTGTGAAAGCGCAGGCGCAGTAGGTTCCATTTGTACAAGCAACCATCACGACTAACTTCCTTTTTCAATGACATTGAACGCGTAGGCCTAATTGTCTTCAATTAAAAAACTGAAAAGAGGCGACAACATTAACGGCGCTATAGTTTCTTATTACATTACATTTGAAATGAAACATACCGGTAAGATGCAACTGGTTTTATAATAAAGTAATTAAAATGATAGTGAGATAGATGCATCCTTTGATCTTATATCAATGAAAAGAAAAAGAGATGAGAACGCATCTTGTTTGATTTCTTTTTTTTTTTTTTGCAGCGTAGCACTATATATGCTCAAATCTTGGTTGATGGGATCTTCAGTTGTACCCGTATGTGAATCACAAGGTCCCATGAATATGCAATTACCATGTATCCTTGGCTCACCTCCCCCCGCTCCCCTCAAATCTAAAAGAATATAAATAAATAAAAGGAAAAAGAAAAATAGCGGTTCGGTTTTGTATATAAAATGCATCGGTCATTTGTCGCAGCAAATGGAAAGGAAGTAAGCTTTTGTGCCCTGGACGCATTTCTTCCGTGGTCAAGAAAAAGCAATCCATCGGTCAGCCATCAAATGCATTTCCGAGTACTTTCTGGGCGTAAAACGGATGGCCGCTAGACAAACATTCCGGCTACGAAATAGAATTGCAGCGTTGGAAGCAGAAGAAGAAGCGACGGTCATTTAAAAGGGGTCGCCAAGGGCATTCCCCCTTTTTTTCTGGGCAGACAATATGCTCGAAATGAGTGTCCAAACATCTCTTTCTCCGAAACGCCATTTTGGCCATCGTGGATTTGTTCAATGAGGCAGAATTTCAATTATGTTGACGCACCTTTAAAAAAAAGTAATTCGCATGCGAAGGAAATTGATTCGTCTCTTGGTCGTGGACATACTGATAGGGTGGTCGAGCGAATGCCCGATTCTTTGCTTATCCTATACGGATGTAGCTTCCTGTTGCCTTTTTTCCCCTGAACAGGCGGCTGACTTCAGTCAAAGAAATTAAAAGTGGACAAACTGCTGGTCAATATAAGCTAACCAATCACAGTGATGGTACCAGATAAGAAAGCCAATGCTCCAATTGCGGATAGCAGCGCCCAGTGAAGATGTCTTCATTTCTCCAGGGTGAACACGCAACCCGAGTGAACGTAATTTAGAAGCGAAAAATGATGCCATACAGAACGCGATACGTTTTTCTGCGACTAAAAGGCAGTAATATTTTACACAATCCCCTAATGTGCGACAATTTTTGAAATAGTTAATGTGCACTTTCAATGTCCATGTTCCATTCTTACGCTTTCCTCTTGACACTAAAGTCACTCGTATGCTCGGTGATAATTATCCAATGTCATGAATACATTTACTATAGGAATGTTTGATCACTGAACCTGCCGAACGTTGGCGTCCCCTGGCGGCAGGCGCACCCAATTGTTCGAAATGGCCAGTGGGCGAAATCCTCGTTAATCACGAGGTTTTTCTGGATCGATAGCGATCGACCCGATCGAAAGTTGAGGCAATCCAAAGAGCAAAATGCCCAATTTCCACGCGGAGGTGGCCTTTAATTGGCCTAAAAGGTAACGCAACGGCTTCACCTCGACGCAAAACGTGCAATTTTTAGGGGTAATGGCGACCGTGGCGCGTGATGCATCCTGGATAACCTCACCGTGAATCGGATTGGAAGATGAGAGAGGAAATTAACCTCGGGAAAAAATGAAAGAAAAAAAAAAGAGGCATAAATAGGAGGAGGTGGGCCATCCGAAAGAGCCCCAGGCGCTTCATGTTAGAGAGAGACAGGGGTGTCAGTGGGCCGCTTTTAATAACTATAAATTAAAGGGTTCCTGCCAGAGCCAGGTAGGTCATTTTCACAGGTTGTTCAGAGATGGTTATCTGAGGTGGAGGTAAGAGGGGGGAACAACTTTACATCGCTGCATTGCTGAAGCGATGGCATGCAGGGCGCCTTCTTCAGTCGGACGCTGGCGCCATCTGACGATGCGAATTTGTGCCGGCTACCCCATTTACACTTTTCATTCATATGGCGTTTGGCGAATATAATTTATCGAATATAGTCTATCATTGGATTCTTCTAGGTCATGGACATATGACCCTACGTCATCAAGCTCTTGTAACGTTCATAGTCTAGCATGGTGGTCAATAAAAAAGTACATGTATATCCAAATTGACGAATGTCGGTGTTAATTAATGCAGTATCCAAACTCGAACAAATAAACTATCCCCAAAACGATTAATATACTCGCTTTGACCATGCAATGTATTGTTTCTTTGGTAGCGAATTTACAGTACAAGTATATGGATTTTGTAATTTGCAATTGGATATAGATGCCGCAAGAATGGACATCAGTTTTCTGTTACGTTCATTCTAGCTTTATCTGTCCACGTTTATTATACCATATGGATGTCCGTCAACGAATATCACCTTCTTATAACTAACTATCCACGACAATTGATGAGAAGCCTATCCATCCTCTTTGCTGATGTGGAAGATACTGCATGTATATGCCCATGCATTTTTAAAAGACTAGCCATTTAAACTTATGTAAAAATACACGGATGTCGTTTTCGAATAAGAGAAAGGACGATGGATTTTCCCGATTATCCAGCTTGTCAATTGCCGTGAAAATTGCGGCCTGCAGAATAAATGATATATTACATTGAATTTATCAAAAACATTACGTCTATACGTGCAATTCGCAGTCGATATACAATGTGCAACTGGTGCAACATAAGATAATCCGGTATGTTATATCAATATACATGTATGTGTACACGGTAAATTGCATTTATAACTGGTCGAATTGACTTCCGTATTTTTTAACATACCGGTACTTATTCCTTCGTACATTCTCTTAGAACATTATTCTCCTTAACGATTTTGGTCATTCAAAACTGTCAATGGGAATGAATTTTATGTCACCCTGTAGAGTATAGCAACGCCACCGGTAGCTACAATAGCTATCAATCGTTTCATGAATTTAATCTTAACAGACCTATGTTTATTTTCTGGAATATGTCTTTCAGATATAATAAATCTGACAGCACTGGTTCCTTTAGATCCAGCATGGCGGAGAAACGCTCAATATAGCCCTTTAGCTTTACGTTGAGAAAACATGCTAGTTCCGAAACAGCCAGCGTTGAATTCAATTTATTTTTCTTTTTAGTTTTCTTTTTTTTTTTTCGTTTGGTTTTTTTTTTGCCCATTTTCCCTAGAGAGACCTGGCTAGCTTTATGTCGCCTAATTTTTAATTTCTTATTAAGCTCCGTGTTATCTCCACCATCTGGACTAATGGAAGACATTGCCAGACTCGCGATACTCGCCATCCAATTTATTTCGTTTTATTTCAAGAAATCATTGCGGCAATTAAGTACTAAATGGATGAGAAGCAATTAATGAGCATTACGAGGCAGTATTCGATTTTTTTTTTTTTTTTTTTTTGCACACGCTGCTTATCCAGATTGTTTGCTTAAAAATTAAGGGCTAATTTGCAAGTCAGGGTATTTTTTATGCGTCACTATTTCAGTCGCTTTCCCTTCTTGCCTGCGTAAAAACCTGCGTGGCATTTTCACTCAAAATGTGGATTTATTTAATCTGCGTAAAACAAAGTTGATTTTTTTTTCGTTGAAAAAACTACTAACGATATTCAGACGCTAAGACCTAAAGAAGTGAGACATGAATAAACTTAAGGATGAGATGAAACATTTACATAAGGTCTGAGCTAAAGTCGGCTGACGTTTGCACAAGAGAAAATAACATTGTAAATATATTTTTAAAATAAACATACTACATACGTTTCGTTTAAGTAAATCCATGATGGAATATTGTGTATAATTTTAAATCGGGATATTTTGGAATGAATTACATTATAAATTTTACTATATGTTTGTTTTAACGCATTCTAAAATACGTACTGTACATGTAGCCTACATTTGTCGGTATATTCTTGGATGCATTATTTTTTAATGTGGGTAATGCTCCAGTTTATCCTGACAAACTACGCCTTTTAATTCCATATGCTGTACGTCGATCATAAACAAATAACTTTCATTTCTCTGACGTATATCCTAAAGGATGTCCGGTGGGTCGACTTCATAAAGTGCGCAAAAGATGGCGCTCCTGTCGCTGGAAGGTGCGCGAAACGGGCAAAATGAGAAATCCAGGTGAATGGACTTATCCAACAAATGCAATGGCAAAAGACGAAAAAAATCAACAAACTCTAGCTGTTGACCATGCGAGGGGCGAAAACTCGCATCCAGTCGATTAGACAACGTAATTTCCTAACATAATGATAATAGATTAGATAATTTATTAAGATTTACTCCAAAAAAAATAGGTGCCTCCTCCCTTATGAAAGGCAATTTCCCTTTCGCTCGCTGACCAATTACAGCCGCAATGCTCGAAGACCCTTGGTCAGTGCTGGAAATTTATTAAAGGAAAACATGACAGAAAGATTCTCGTCGTTTTTTGTTAATTACGAAAGAATTTCTCGAGGTGTCGACCCTCTTGATATAGACGTACAAAAACTTAAGTCAAAAATTAATACCAGTTTATCATAAATAATTCGTGCTCGCCAAACGCGATTTCATAAAATGCAATTAACAGACCCCTAATTTGCCGAATAAATCCCATTTCCTTAATTAAAATGCCTCTTATCTCCCAATAAAACTGATTTTAGTGCGATTTTAATGTCAAATAAACGCCGACAATTTCAGCACTCAGCAGGACCAAATCATCGTACCTCACGAAAGAGGTGAAAACCTAGTTATAAACATGGCCTTGGCATTTTTACGACATTACCTTCATTTGATGTAGGCTACTTTTTAGTTTAACGTGTCATATTTTTGGCAAATTTAAAACTTATCAATGAAGTATCCAATGAAATTGAAGGAAGTAGTTTTTACTTTCTGTTGCATAAATAGACTGATACATGTATATCCGTACAGGCACATTATCACACATGCAAACATGTTCCTAATACCGCCGTCATCTGTTACCGATTTCGAAATAATTCGTTTCATGTTCCATTTGTGAGATTTATAATTTTTGGGTCATTTTTGAAAAAAATCATTGCGTCATAATTCTTGGTAAACTGACATATTAGTTTGAGTTTTGCATATAAGAACGTTTCCCACGATGAAATATGATATACTGTATGGTAAAGTAAAAATGTTTACCCCGAGCAGATAAATCAATGCAGGTACTGCTCTGAGCAAGCGAGCAAGCAAGCTTTCTTCAAAAAAACTACTTTGAATCTTTTAAAAAAACAATTATTTAGTTGGTCCGACATTTACTCTACATAAACATAACAAGTAAACAAAAAATAAAACTAATAATGAAATTCTTAATGTTGAATGGAATTTAGCTATGGTCGGTTCTGCGTCGCTAAATTCGTTCGGCGAATAAAGCGGTTTTAATTTGCGTATAAACAGATAATCGTCCACTAAAACGTTTTTTCAGTTTTAATAATTCATTCGTCATGACAATTTTCTTGGTAAAAACTCATTAAATTAACAAACCAAAAAATCACCCATCCATTTAAAAAAAAATCATGTAACAAAATTAATTATTACAGCATATTTTTTTTATCCAAAAACAAATAGGTCGAATAACATGCGTGTAATGCAAATGTATTACTTTCGATTGTGGATAATGGGTAGAAAAATACAAAATCAACAAACATAACGTGATCGTTCCAATTTGGATAGGTCAACGCCCCAAAGAAATGTTCCAAAGACTTTTCACGAGTAGTGGGTTGGGTTGAACCGATGGGAAGGAGGGAGCAAAGCAGACAATGCGTTACTAGTCAAGTGGAAAACTGGTGATAAATGGCAAAGAGTTCGAGTAGCGTGCAATTAGCATGAGTAAACAAAACGTTTAATGTTACCCCAGACTACGACCCATAGAGAGGCCACGTTGTCCTTTCTCACCGCCATTCGGACACATTGTCTTAAAAAGCTCACGTCTGCCTTTGTATGTTTTTCTAGTGGCAGAGGTCTTCCAATATGGCGGCTGACCGAAGAAGTATATATACCATTTCTGCTCATCCCTTTGGGCACGTTGCTCCCTCGGCAACATGCTTCGCTTCATAAACACTTCATAAATTTATCGCGTGGCGACATTGTTTAAGCCAACAATGCTACGAGCAAAAGGAAAAGGCGAAACGAAAACCAGAAACTAAATAAATAAATACGCTCAAACCGTGGCTCGCATGCCTGAAGCTAGGGAAAAATTGAATTATCCAAATAAAATAAATACTTTCGGACCACCATAACGCCATGTCTTATTACTGGCCTGAAAGACTCTCGCATTACCAATATTCAGGCATTTTTGAAGAATATCAGCGCCATCTATGATGCACTCTATGCAACATGGCACTGCATTGCATCAAATCTAGATCCTTACTGTCCAGTATGAAGTAGCCTATACGTTTTTCAATGTACGTGTACTTACAGTAAGAAGTATGGTAGCTGAGTACCTACTGAATGCTAACAGCTGGAAATGATTTTGACAAACAGGAGCTCTACATGTACGTATTTCCTTCATTTATAGTCTCGAGTCTTGATTCGCACATGGTTGCAGTAGGTGGTGTGCCGATCGGCAATGTTGAATTAATGAAACATATAGAAAGTGAATTTAACGCAGACCACGAGATGAGAAGGCTACCAACCGCCTTTAATTTCAAAATGGCGACAACATCTCACCATCTTTTAAGCGGTGTGCTTTATAAACACTGGAATTCGCCGCAGGGATGTAGGTCGTTATAGGAGCGTGCTGATGCTACAAACGCACCTTTCAACGTTCGGTCACAAATCATACCTATTGGGTCCTAGAAATGTGAAATGTGGTGGCACCTGAATCCGGATAACCAAAAGCTCGCTGCTACCGGATTGCACCAAACTCGCGCGTTTCGCAATTTTTCGATTACGAGGGGCATGTTAATCGCATGCGTCGGGGTAATTGCCAGTCTCCAATTTTTAATTTCGGCGAAAACAATGCGTCGTGGGAGGCCCAGACTAAAGCCGGGGTCGAGCCCCGAATTTTCCGCTATTGTTTTTGCCTTATTCGCGCGTGACCTCCCCCTCGGCCTCTATCATTCGAACCTCCCTGTCATTAAAGGGCCATTAAAAGCTACTAACGAACACGTTTTCGTAACCATTTCTCTACGATTTTTGACACCTCGGTGGTCTCACCGGGAGAGGAGGGCGCAACTAGCGCCGCGCAGGGTCATTTACATTCGCCACATTTTTTCTCCTTTTCCTTTCTCGCTTCCCAGCGAATTTGCAGACTAAATAATCATTATTTTGATTAGCGCCGGAGCAATTTTTCTCTCTCCAACAAACGATAATCGAGGTAATTTACAAGCCCAGTTGCGGGCCGGCTTCAGCTGCTTCAAAAGTGTTTCCGTCAGGGGACGCTTCGTATACACGTAATGTTTACAAAAACCGTGGAAAAAATGGTTCTATATAACGTAAATGTTATTTTTCTCGGATTCCCTATATACGAGGCTACTCGGTAATCGCCTTATGTCCGAATTTAACGGAGTTCAGATTTCAAAAAGACCCAACCGCCACGTCGTTGCGTCACCGGAAGTATAGGTGAATCACGCGAGAAAGCCGCAGCGGCGCCATCTTGGCCTCGCTGCGGCCCCCTTTTTCCCATTTATTAAAAGCTGCGTTCGCATGCAGCGACCTCGTCGCGATTTTGAGTCAAAAGATTGACTCGAATTTGCTGTATGGTGAAGTTTGAGGGGAGACGAAATGTGTTTTTGCTTCATTTTTTGGTAGAAACGCGAGATTTGTTGGCGTGCAAAAGGCCGAGACGGCCGAAGGGGAATTGAAATTTAAGGGGCTCTAAACGGAAATGTTACCCGAAATTCGCTACATAACAATTTGTGGGGGGGGGGGGGGGTTTGTTTTATGGCTGTTGGATGCGAATCATTTGTCTGACACACCCCGGCCCGCCATTTTGGTTTATGTTGTAACGTTATTTTCTGCTATTTTTTGTTAACGCGAGGCTCGATAACAGCACACGAGCCATTAATTGAATGGTATTAATATTGCGTTTACTCACATAGTCCCGGTAATCTCGTGTACGCTATGCTTACTTAACGTTTCTGCATACTGAGATATGCCAATAATTAAGTTTTAAATTGACTTACGGAGTGTTCGAAAAATGCATTATTGAACCCTTTGGTGCGTATACTGTAGATACGCCGCAGTGGAGAGTGAAAGCTACATGAAACTGGGAAATTAAGGCTGCCTTGCCCTAATATTCTGGTGCCGAAACTACAGTGCGTATACGGTAAGTTGCGTCGTTTTGACCGACTTAATTGACAGTCTTTAAAAATAAATTGAAGATTCTTGAGTTAATTGAGCTACTACTGAAGTGGGGATGCAATATATTTTTGGGCATTGTTCACTGGATAAAAGTATAGTAACTAACCGTGGTAACGCAGCTGTTAAATGCACGTTTAGTGTGTTTTCACCATATCACTAAATGTATTATCTCAATTTTACTAAAGAAATGCAGTGTATATACGTCACGGACCGCGGAGGTTGCATGCTCCGCGATAAAAAGGGCAGTTCATAAATGACATCACGCAGCTGCATTGCCATGTATATACGAGGGCCCCACGCTGCTACAAAGGAAAGTAACAAACAGGCCAGTTGCATTTTTAAGGCGAAATACAACAGCAACAATAGCGTCCGTATGAATGCTGGTCATTTTTTTGCGCCTCTGTCTTATTCTCGCATTGATATCGAAACACAGAAAGAGGCATAAAACGGCGGGGATGCAAATTCCAGGGGAGAATAATTTCCTCCGCGCCATAATTAAGGTCGCCATTAATTCTCGCGAGAACCGATTTTCCGCCAAGGCTTGAAATTGAAAAATGAAAAAAGATGGAAAAAAAAATGACCAGCGCTTACGTGAGGTCGTTCCACGGCGAGAAGATGAGGTGAAATTACTCGGACCTTAAACTGGTGTTTTGCGCGCGGCAACCTGGCATTAAAAAGCCTTCGGAAAAGCATGGCAGATTCGAAAGAACGTCGAAAAAGCGACCCGAGATTATGATATTAAATCACGAGGGTTATATACGAAAATTACACTTTTTTTTATTCGCGAGGCTGGAAGAAGAAATAAAATTGCCTCTAATTCACCTTTTGATTGTAATTACCTTATTATACATCGAAATATCTGAGGAGAAATCAATCAATCGCGCAGCGAGTTACCAAAAGAAAAAAACGGGGAAGAATCTGCGCGAAGAGTTATTAAATCGAATAATAGCGGGGATTCTCGCGAAATTGAAGTCATTTAACGAGATCTTTGGCTTTTCGGTTGCAAACTTTTTCGCTGGTGATGGAAGCGGGAAAAAAAGGGGCCCATTCCCAGCATCCCAGCCCCCGACATCTGCAAAAACCCTTTGACATTCAGGCCGAGTGTGAGGCCAATTTCCAGCAATCGATTAGAGTAATCCCCCTTTAATCCTGGCGGGGATTAAGCCACTTCAACACTAAGATGTGCCAACTTCCAATAAGTAATGGAAAAAGAGGGAGTTTTTTTGTGGAAGTCCTACCTCGATCTCCGAAAGAAGAATTTTCCCTCATTCTGTCATCAAATCCAAACACTCGTGACTGTAATCGTTGATCAAACGATTTCCGTCCACTGGAGCAGCAGCAGCAGCTACAGATGATCACATTAGCATGGCGGAAATAAAAAAAAGGTCTCTGCAAATAAAACAGAAGAGAGAGTGAGAGAGAAAAAAACGTTTCGATTAGGATTCACGAGGAGATTTTTTATGGGTCAAATAAATCGATTCAACATTGATGCTACATCAGCCGAAGATTGAAAACGCAACAAAGTACCTAAAGCGTGTGCTTCTAGAGAATCGTCACTTACAAGTGCGTTTTGTATGCAACACTCCGCGAGTTTTTATTTCTATTGCATTTAATGGAAAAGGATAACCTATATTGTGTAGGGCCTCACGACTAACGAAAGATATGCAGCCATTTTCATAGCGCCAACAATGTGTGGGCACCCTGTACATTGAAACACGGATTAGTATTCGAGTGGGGAATCAATCTATATACTGTTTATAAAAGGAAGTACATATATCGGTAAGTAGGCTACAGCCCGGGTTTTACGGCTAGTGTTTCGTAAACATGCCGAGTCCCTCTTTCCTGGACCGTTTCTCCTAATTAAAAATGTTCTGAGATATACAAAACAGCTTGCTTATCTTCCAACAGCATGTGTTATGTTCCGTGTTAATGGAATATAGTAATTGTAATTTTAACATGGTAAACTTCCTGACCCAATAACGTTAATGTGTACCAACTGCTCTACAGCAAAATGGCAGATCGAATTCACTAAATATTGTTCATTATCATGGCCAGTTTGGTGCAATGTTTAATAAGCTCGTTTAAATGCAATTTCTGAAAATTCCCGATTCTGTATCTAAATTCCAATTCCTAGTATTAGTCGAACGCGAGAAAACCCTTGGCAGTGAATTCTTGTCAGACATATTGTATTTAAATTTATAGGAAATTAAGTCCGTACACTCGAGGTTTTTTCCTTCTCTTTGAGACGTGCATAAGTAAAGAAGATCGAATTAAAAGCGCTCACTCCAACCATTTGACCTTTTTCGATGAAATATAGGTTTCTCTTTGGGGAGCCATAATGGGAAAGCAGGCTGCGAATCCTTTTAAGATCTATATTTTGATGGTGTCAGTTTTTTTTCACTTTTATCCCCCTCCCCTTTTTAAGAAATGGCGCGAGTTGATCTGCATATGATTAATGGCCCTAATGTGAGCTAACAATTATCGCCCTGATAATGCTATTGCAACTTCCACGCCGTAACTCGAATTAAGGTGTATATCTAAAGCTCAACTCCAAATTAGAGTACAGACCTCATAAATTTCGAGCTTAAGAACGTGAAGTTTTTATTACGATGTATATCCGCAAAAAATGGAGTCTTTAACACGTGAGTTTCAAAGATTCATCTATCATGAATACCAAAGAACAATGTTTCGATGCACTCTCTCTCTCTTCCAGCTAAGGAATTTCTCCCGAAAATACACGATCGAGATCCAAACATAATGTCTAGGCTCGATTAAGCATTCCCATGCACGTTCCGCAAAAACCAGAATGCACTCAAACGTTATCAGAAAATTGGAGGAAGAATTAAGGCGCTGGCTCCTTGTGATGGAGGAACTTGAAATTGAAATTACACGCATGTATATATATACCGTATGGTGTCCCAACTGGATTTTTGGAATCTGCATCCAGACTGGAATCCTGTAATGCAACGATCACGGTGAAAGGCTTATTGATGTTCCATATAATTTTAAACTTAAGATGGACACTACTTATAAAAGTTTAGTAGTCGAAATAATCGAGCTTCGTGAAGTGGAGATTTGGGCTTTTCCAAACTCATGCACTAACAACATCCTTCACCCTGGTAAATGCTGCTTTAATATTCGCCGGATTTTAAACGAATCCGCGAGCAAGTATATAAAAATGGATGACGTCATTTTACCAGTTTTACGACCCTTGACATTTCTGTAACCAAATATTCCATTATCTCCTGTCTTCTCATAACATGATAAGCGCTCGGATATTCTTTAATTGCTTAAACTCCCGAAATGTAGTATTCATTGGGTGAAAACACACTGAATGCTTACTGCAGGCGCTTATACCACTCTGCGTGCAACTACGAGGTGATGCATAAGTCTGTTATCGGATCATATGTTCTTACCCATATGTACCACTAATATTACAATTCGATTCCATCACATCACGTTCAGTCCATAAATTATATAGTATTTTTTGTTGTTGTTTGAGCCGAGAACAGACTAAGGGTAGGAATTCGTTGGTACTTATAATTTAAAAAATGAAATTCCCACCCACTAGCGCCAACTACTGGGTAAACAATTGGTAATGCATATCAAATGAGGTGTATACCCGGTGATACTTCGCACATTGACCCAGAAAGCGCGAAGTTTCACCGGGTACACCTCATTTGATATG